>SKCR01015022.1:0-166173 GCA_019454045.1 Zanthoxylum bungeanum | reverse complement strand
TGGACAAGACACCGATATGGAACAAAACTCTCATGATTCAAACACATCCGCAATTGACAAAGGTCTTGACTTTGGCCAACAAACCAATGCCAACTTCGCGTAAATTGGCAACCAATTTATTATCTTTGTTAAGGTCTCATCATACACCCTTAAGCATGCATTTATAAAAGCATAATAAGGCGCGGAAAGTAAACTAATAACGATATGCGGATGGATATTTAAACAGATTGTTCCTAGAACAAATCACTCACTTTCCTCTCCCCGGCTAGCACTATTCTACTTCTACCCTACATTACATAATAAAATAATAGAAACCTCATTAATATTGAGGGGAATTAAGTGAGAAGAGAATACAAAGATCAATAAGAGAAAGGCTGGACACACAGGTCCAATTTATAAATTCCGAATTTACAATAATTTCGAAAATTGCCCTTTCCCTTCTAATATCCATCTGATATACGCTATTCATACATCACATCCATGTATTCATTCAAGCATGTTATTCAATCAAACTAATCAAATTAATTATCTTTGAATATTAGTGATCATCCAATGTTCAAACAATGATTTGATTTGTGCGAGTCCAACTCGTTTGAGAATAAGTACTTAAAGTACAAATTCTTGAATTATATCGAACTACTCGTTAAATCTAATTTAATCTGTATTCAATACTAATTCAAGTATTTAAGTCCAAATTAAATATCTGTACTTTTTAATGCGCTTTAATGATTAAGATTCCAAATCTAATCCTTTCGGGTCTCAAAGCCCAACTAACATCCAATGTTCGTTTAATTAAAGTCCGATGGGCTTTCAATTGATTTTATAAGGCATGGGCTTTGGTCAATATGGTTCAAACCCAATTACCAAGCCCAATTGAGGAATCACCATCATCTGCCAAAAAACCAATTTTAGCCCATAAGGCCCAATTAAACTTTTAAAGCCCATTTATTACATTTGGACTTAATGGAATGATTTAGGCCCAATTTGGATCCAATCCAATTGGCCTAAACCAATTTGGCCCAACCAAGCCCATTATGCCCAAATATAACATTTTCAAGCCCAATTCTAAAATTAAGCCCATTAACCAAATTTTAAAATTCCAAATTTTATAACTTAATTAATTAAAGTATAATACATTAATTAATTATCTAAATCCATATTTCCAAAATACAATTTAATTAATTAATCATGTTCTCATTTGTTCAAGTTATGTCCAACAATTTTTGAATCAAAAATCATCTCATTACATGCAAGTAAGATCTCGGCCATGATAAGGAATTTAGTCCGATTTCATTTTTCAATCCGATCGAATTACAAATCGACATTTCCAATTCGTTTCAAGTCATCCAATGATCATCAAAACAAAATCCAAGACTTCCAAGGGTAAGGAGTATTCGGCAATACCTCATTTTTTGGGGAAAAATTCATCCAATTTGTTTTTCACAAAATTGATCATAAACAACTCAAAGTCATCCATCCAAAAGCATGCTCAAACAAGTAATTTATTCAAAACATGCTCAAAATCAATTTACCCAAATTTTACCCTAAAATATTTCATGCTTAAACAAGGCTCATTGATACCATTGTTGGTTTCTATTGATGTCCCAAGATCATTTAAGCCACGAAATTGAATGAATACTACAAAGAAATGTGGCGGAAACACACTTACATTGATCGGTTTGGATGAGATGCTCAACAAAATTTTACATCCCTTCAAGCTTCAAGATTCGGCCAAGGTGGTATGTTGAAGAAGATGATGAAGCTTCCAAGCTTTAAGGATTCCAAGCTCCAAGATTCGGTTCTCTATCACCTTGTATTGATCCTTTGATTGTGCTAGCAAAAGATGAAAGAAAAATCCAATTTTCCCTCCAATGGAGCTCACGGTTTTCACTGTGTTTTGGGAGAGAGAATGAGTTTTATTTTCTATTCCAATTTTTAGCTTCAAAAACGTAAATGGTGATTGATAAAACGATTACCAAATATTTGGTATTAGCTTTACAAAAGTCAAAGCCAAATTTTGGCTCCAATTTTGTATTTAATGCCCACACCTAACTCCATCATAAATAGTGACAACATGTCACTCATCAAAAAGTGACTTAGACATCTATCACACATAAATGACAAGTGATGTGACTCGCGATGTGACTTGTGGGCCCCATTCGAATTCAAAATGTGAGTGGGCCCGCAAACACTTCTGGGCTCGGTTTCGCTAATTCCGAATTAACGAACTTTCGTCGCGACGTAATAATTATGCCTAGCGAAATTATTATTCACGTCGCTAACGAATTAATTCTAAATTAACTCATTTGCCCGAATTAAAATCTAATTTTAATTCCGCGTCGAAATCCAATTTCGTTTAATATATCGAATATATTATTTTGTCGATTAATTCCAAATTAATCTATCTATCTCTTCAAATAGTACTTTATCCAGGATAAAGTATCTCCGCAATTAATCCCAGATTAATTAAGTTCGGATCATACGTCATCGATGAATTTTCGGGAAGCGACCCAAAAGATCCCTGGATATATTGGCAGTAAATACGGTCCTCGAACTATCCGAACACGTACGTACCTCGTACTACATTTTTACCGATTTACGAGACAAGGTTGGCTTCTAGCAAAGCGCCATGCCTACCCAATTCTCCAGAAATATTCTTACTAGAATATACGATCTATGTCAGGCGTAGTATACCGTAGTATTGTGTATTGCGATCCAGTATCGGATGTCACGTGCAAGGCCTTATGCAAGTGTGATAAAATACTATTAAGAAGAGAGAGAACGATTAATTTGGAATTAATCGATAAAATAATATATTCGATATATTAAACGAAATTAGATTTTGACGCGGAATTAAAATTGGATTTTAATTCGGGCTAACGAATTGATTTAGAATTAATTCACTAGCAACGTGAATAGTAATTTTGCTAGGCATGATTATTTAATTAAATTTGATTTAATTACGTCGCAACAGAAAATTCGTTAATTAGGAATCAACGAAACCGAGCATGAACTGTGTTTCCGAGGCCACTACGATTTTGAATCAAGTGCGGCCACAAGTCACATCGCTTGTCACATCACCTGTCAATTTAGTGATGGATGTCAAGTCACCTTTTGGTGATTGACAACCAGTCACTATTCATGATGGCGGTGGTTGTGGGCAATTAATGCCATTTTGCCTCCAAAAATGGTTTTTGCTTTTTGGAAAAGCTTTTACCAAATTTTGTAAAGATTTTTGGCATAAGTTTTTAGAAAAACAGAATACCAAAAATTATACACTCTCTCTCTCCCTAAGGCCATTGCCATGAGCCTCCATTGAAGAACAAGGAAAATTGTTTTTCTTTCTTCACTTGCTAGCACACTTCAATAATCATTCAAGGTGTTAGGGAAACACACCTTTGATCTTGGAATCAACACAAGCTTGGAGCTTGGATTCAACACTTCATACTTCTCCTTGGCCGAATATCACAAGGGAATTTTTGTGTTCATCATCTTCAAAATCCGATCAAAGTAAGTATGATTCCGCCATTCTTCTTTGAGTATTCATTATTTTTCATTGTTTATCCTGATTTGCTAAGTTTTATGATGTTTGGTAAAAATAAAAAGAGAAATTCTCTAAAGAAAAAAATTAAACCACCTATAACCGATAAGCGTGAAGCTATCCATGGGCGAGTGTTAGGACCACCATGAGGAGAATGCTACCTTAAAAGGGTAAGTGTGTTGAAAAAAGAAAAAAAAGAAAAGAAAAGTTCAAAAAAGAAATAAGCAAGGAAAAAAAAATAATAAAGAAAAAGAAAAAAAAAATCATACCATACTGAGCATAGAAAGGCAATTACAGAGTACATTGGAGATATCTAGGTTGGTTTGACCCATCGATCTCAATTTTTAAACGAAATCATTAAGTTAGCTTACCTAGGAGTCAAGCTGTGAATGAACATTCACGCACACACACTGTGAGTCTGGCTTAGATGATTTATTCAAGGACTTGGATTTGAGTTGCATAAAGTACTTTGAAAGTTCTCCGATTTCATTACTAGGCATTCTTTAAAGACGATAATATGTATAACTATTGGGACTATTTCATTTTTTTATTTTTGCTTGATTGCATATGTTTTGAATGGCGTTTGTGGGTGTCATCGTTGTAAGCCCTCACGAGACTATAACTCGTCCACTAGGGATACCTAGGGGTTTAAAGGCTTGTTGCATACACTAAATACAATCGTGATCATTATGAAAGTGGCTTAGATAGTTTTTATTTATTTATTTAGTTTTTATTTTATTTTTGTGCTTGAATTGCTAGGGACTAGCAATAAGCTGGTTGGAGGTTGTGATAAATACATGAAAGTGTACTTTGAACATCGCTAACTCGACATAATTATCATGTATTTAATCTTAATTAGAGTTTATTTTGTGCTTTGTTATTAGTAGCAATGGAATATGAAGTTTGGAGTAATTATGCGTATTTCGGGACCTTTCAGATGCATCAGAAGTGCGTGGGAACATCGAAAGCACAGAAAGCAGCAAGTCACAAAAGAACCAGCAGGCGCCGCGGTGCCACATACAAAAGTCCCGAGACTCTGTCGTCGCAACACCCGGGAAGAGCTCCTGAAGCTTATTTTGGTTGAGTTTTATGCATATATGGACTTCCAGACATCTTTAAATAAACCTAAACTCGTCCTAAACCCTAAAAATAGAGGAAAAAAAGGGAGAACACACAACAAAGAGCTACAAACACAATTTTGAGAGAGAAGAATGAAGAACTTCAAGCAGACATGACGTTTCTCCGATCTATCAAGGCTATGTCTCTCTTCTACATGGAGAACTAATCTCCTAGGCAAAGCTAATGATGAACTCTTGTATTTAAGTTTTTATGTTCATGTTGTTGATTCCTAAGTAGTTTTTAACGTTTAATACAATTGATGGTTGTTATTCTTTATTATCTTTCAATTTATAATCCAGAGATTGTGTTTTATTAACTTTCATATATGAATAGTCATGCTTCTTCTATGTGTAATTGGGGAACCCAGTTGTGACTGGTAAAGTTGCTTTATGAGTTAGTCTTCTGCTGCAGTATTGCATATGGGTATATTGTCAACGTTAGATAGGTCATAACGATAACTTTATGTGTTGTTAACATAGAGAAGATAATTCATCGATTACCTTAGAATTTTATGTGTTTTGAATTGAATATCTTCCGATTGTTGGTTTGGGATGTGAAACCTTTAATTGAGTAATAAAATGAATCAATAACTGAATATAGGAAGTTGCTACAAAAGGAATTCATGACGCTTTGCTGCTTCTCTCATTGATAATTCCTGCATATTTTTCATAATATTTATTTTTCATCACCAACTCAATCATTATCTTTTCATTAAGTTATTGCTAACGTTTTTGTTTAAGTAAATTAGTTCCTTGTAACCATCTCTCTGAGGAATCGACACCCCAACTATACGCGATAACCGCGAGTACTTTTTGGGCGTAATCAACCTCTTATCAGATATGGTTCGGTAGAAATCCAAGTCTTAGACATTAAATATTTGGGGTTGTCCTGTATACATTAGAATTATGCAGCGGGATAAACTAGCACCCATAGGGTATAAATGTAGGTTCATTGGATATCCTGATAATTCCATGGGATATCAATTCTACGATTCCGAGCAATGAAATGTATTTGTTGTTCACTTTGTAACTTTTCTTGAAAAGCAATTTTTAGGAGAAAATGGAATTATAGAGAGATTAAACTTGATGAGTTTGATCCCAACATTGAAGGACCTGAGATGGAACTATAGATCGAATTAGATGAAGGATCTACAACACAGGTTCTATGTAAGTCGAATAGAATATCAAGACCTCCTAAGAGATTATTTTTAACATCTGATGTGAGCCTTGATGTTCTCCTCTTGGACGAAACAGATCCGACTACGTATAAAGAAGCGATATTGGATATCGATTCGGTAAAATGGCAAGAAGCCATGAAATCTGAAATGGATTCAATGCATGCCAATCAAGTCTGGGACTTAGTTGAACTTCCTGAAGGAGTTAAACCTATTGGTTGTAAATGGGTTTACAAAAGAAAGCGAGGGCCCAATGGAAAGATGGAAACCTTTAAGGCTCGAATGGTATCGAAAGGTTACACTCAACGTCCTGGGATTGACTATGAGGAAACTTTTTAACCAGTAGCCATGATAAAATCCATTAGGATTCTTTTAGCCATTGCTGCATATGAGGACTTTGAGATATGGCAGATGAATGTGAAAACAGCTTTCCTATATGGATTCCTTGAAGATGATATCTATATGGAACAACCAGAGGGTTTCGTATCCAGTGAGACTTCAAACTTGGCTTGCAAGCTCCAAAATTCTATTTATGGACTTAAACAGGCATCTCAAAGCTGGAATCATCATTTTGATGAGATAATTAGATTATCAAGATTCATAAAAAATGAGGAAGAACCATGTGTTTATAAGAAAGTGAGTGGGAGCATGACAATTTTCCTAGTCTTGTATGTAGACGACATCCTTATCATAGGAAATGATATATGGATGATGCAAAGTGTGAAAGCCTACCTTTGCAAGAACTTCTCCATGAAAAATATGGGTGAAACTTCTTATATACTAGGTATAAGGCTCTACCGGGATAGAGTTAGGAAGCTTATAGGGTTGTCACAATCGACGTACATAGATAAGATGTTAGAAAGGTACGGTTTTACCAACTTCAAGGCAGCAAATATACCTTTCTGATACAACATATATCTTTCGAAGAAAATGGCACCTCAGACTGAGGAATAGAGAGTTAGGATGTCTAACTTGCCATATGTTTATTGTATTGGGAGCATAATATATGCTATGTTATGTAGTAGACCTGATATCAGTTTCGGCATCAATGTAACCAGCCGATATCAATCTAATCCAGGTAATGATCATTGGACAGCCGTGAAACATATCCTAAAATATCTTAAAGGTACCAAGGATAAATTTCTGATATATGGAGAAAATGAGCTACAAGTTAAGTGTTATACAGATCCGTCTTCCAGGGAGATCCAGATGATAGAAAATCTATATCATGATACATATTTACCCTTAACGGTGGTGCTGTTAGTTGTCGATGTTCAAATCAAGGCTCAATAGCTGATTCCACCAATGAGGCGGAATTTATAGCGGCTTCAGAAGCTTCTAAAGAAGCTGTTTGGATTAGAAATTTTATCATAGAACTTTACGTTGTTCCTAGTGTTACGGATTCGATCCCATTAACTGTGACAATAACGGAACCATCGCGCATGCTAAGGAGCTGAGGCTGCATTCCAAGTCTAAATACGTGGAAAGGAAATATCGCGTAATTAGAGAGATTATTGAACGAAAAGACATAATGGTCTTGAAGGTTCAAGGACAAGACAACATAGCAGACTCGTTTACAAATACCTTACCTCCTAAGATATTCGATAAACATGTGGAGGAGATGGGACTACGATACAATCCAAATTCGCACTAAGCAAGTGGGAGTTTGATAGAGTTGGTGCTTAAAGTGCCAATCCGAATTGTACATTTTATTATTTATTAATAAAATAACTATATATTCATTCAATACCTTATTAATGGTATTGTCATTATGCGTATTAGATTGATGTATAGATATGCTAAGAATGACATCGACCTTAGAACAACATTGACACTAGGTGTAAATTATTCTTAAAGTAAATATTCTTAGTCGTTGGTTTTGGAATACGGTTGAATTCCTATCACCTAGAAGACTAGCACATGTCGTATATTGAAATTGGAGTTCCAATGGTTTGACTCGATGTATCATGAGTTTTGGAAACTCGTATAGACATATGGGTATTCATTGAAGCGAATACTGAATGACTTATAGGTGATTCCTAATAGTTGGAAGTACACACCACCATCAATAGAAATCTCCTCGATTCGAGTAGCATATGTAATCCTTTGACTATAGGAAAGTATTGATTTTGTGTGAGATCCTCCACACTTTGATGCCATGTATGTAAGAAACCTTTCATGGTCTGACCTCTAGATGTTCGTTGGGTGTGGACCGATGCACTCAGTAATCAAGTGCGATGCAAGATTGGATTTGTCGGCCTGTATGTGTACCACAAGGGATTTAGGTATCCATGTGAGTAAAGTCACGATTCTTAAATCTTTGGCCAAAGTCGATCACCTAGGGTGGATCGCATCAGTTATGAAGAATCATGGACATGTCGATATGAGATATGCATCTCGGAAACTTGACGGTATATTCTATGTTTCCTAAGCACAACTCGGATAGCCTACGATGAAGGAATTGTTAAACATATGTGATGACCTTGACTTGTATAGTTCAGAAAGGTCGTTCATGTTCTTCCCGAATTCGGAGGTGGCCGAATTGTGTACATATTAGCTAGGCTTATATGATGAAAATGTTTAAACTTAGAGAGTCCCAATATGAAGTGTACCCGTTGAGCACTTGGGTAGCCGATTATTTTTTATAAAAGACAATATTCAATATTATAATTATCAACTAAGATAATCAAGTGTTATTGGATAATATTGATTATTTACTTTGACCTAATTAGATTAATTCAATAATTGCACAAGGGCTTAATTGTAAAATCATAATTATCTCTACCATTTGAGGATATTATGGTAATTGTAAGTATGTAATAATAGGTGGTTTTGGCTTGATTTAATTGGATTAAATCAAAGTGGCAAACATTGAACTAATACATTTCCTAATCATTGGCTTGATTTAATTGGATCAAATCAAAGTGGGAGACAATGGAGATTCGTCACTCCTAATTATACAAATTTGGAAAAATTGGATTAAGCCCACTTAAAAGTTGATTACAACTTTTATTAATTAAAAATTGTCTAAGTTTCGCTATAAATAGCAAGCTTTAGGAAGATTTTAATTATAAGTACAAGTATAAGCAAATTCTTAGAGAAATTAGCCTAATTTAGAGAAGTGTTTAGAGAAGCTTGTGAGGTCTCTACAATATTTCTTCTAGGAGAAATCAAGATTAGATCTTGGAGTGAAGCTTGCTAGTATTGGAAATCAAGATTGGATCTTGATGTCAAGCTTGCACACCTTAGAGGTTCTCCAACCATTTTAACAAAGAAGAAGTAGATTGGATCTTGCATCAAGCTTGCTAGGTAAGTTTGATCTTCTCTTAAGTTATAAATTATGTATTAGATGCATGATCACATAGCTTAATGTTGAAATAAGGCTAATAAATTGTGTTAGAATGCTTTGGAAGTATAAACACAATATGCTTGTAATTGGGTCAAAATTTTTATGTTAGACATAAACATAAAATTAGAGTTTGGAACTCTAGATTAAAGCTTAGAGATATGGCTACCATTCTAGAATCACTTGACCACCTTTGGGTGACCTATAATTATTCACGAGACATTTCTTATTAGGATTCTAATTAGTTTGTGTATTGGATTCAAAATTTACGCAAATAAGTATTTAGAATAAATTTTTATTTTTGTAAAAATATTTGATATTTTGAAAAACTTGATTTTTATTCTATAACATGAGTGATGTCGGTTTTGAAATTAAAAATTAATTTTGGGTGTTTTTGATGTGTTTAGGGAAGTCCGGAAGTAATTAGGGTAAAATACCCTAATTGCTTCAGCTCTCTGGAAATTTTTCAGAGAGCTGAAGTATTATTTGCAATGTGAAAAAAAGGGCCATGTGCGCGTGCACTGTAGAGTGAACAGTGCGTGCACTCACTGTAGCTCGCACGATACGTGCTATGTGCCCTGATTTTGTTTTCTTTGTTCTGGAGTTTCCGAACTCTGATTCAGCCCCAATTTTTTCCTATACACTCGTAATGAAATATAGTATTTTATTAAATTATTTTAAATTATACCTATTCTTGATATCCATTGTTTTGTCCTTTTTCCGTTGCGCAAGGCATCGATCCAACCCTAGGGGTTGCACAACAGCCCCAAAACTTACAATTTCTAATGGCCACCCTAGGACTAAAATTAATGAAAGTGTATAATAACTCAATGAGGTATTTTATGTGTGTCCCATGGACTTGACTCTCACTTGGGTAAGCATCTCAAATGCACCCTCCACAACCTGCATGTTATACCATCAAAGAATGATAGATAATTAGCTGTGATTCTGTTGATGGTGATTTTAAGCCCCGAGAAACTCAAAAGATTGAAGAAGGGTACTACAGGGTTTGCACTTACCAGATGGTCCGAGGTCCTTGTGAGGATAGGAGGTCAGATAGAGGGGCCCGAGTTCGAGGTACAGAAAGGTACCCGATTACAGTATTTCCTGATGCGGTCGATTGTAGTAATACCAAAGCTACTATTTGCAGAGTAGTTTGGGAAAAACGTATGTACGACAATGATAAGTTGACATCAAGAGTTGGTGTAACATTAGGTTCAGAAGCCTATAAAAATGGGATAAAGACTCAATTTCAGGGGTTGGCTCGTTTGTTAGCAGTTTACATATTTTTGATAACTTGTAAAAGAGACTTAAAGCTTAGTGATAGAGAGAAAGTAGGTCAATTTGACCCGAGTTAGTAATAAAAATTCACTTTTTTGTTCCCGTGGACGTAGGTTGGAGCCACTCTCCACCGAACCACGTTGAACCTTTGTATTTCTCTGTGATTTTCTGTTTTCTTGCCAAGTTTGATTTTGGTTCCCAACTAACCAAATAAATTAACTACTTGGAGGAGGTTTTTTCTAGGAGTAGATTTTCTCAAATCACCCATAGAATGAAAAACAACCATCAACAGTTGGCACCGTTTGTGGTGAACAGTACCAAAAGTAGCAAACACACTAAGACGATGGCAGGAGACAAAAATCATAGGACTTTGGAGGCCTGAGTGGGAAAATGGATGGAGAAAATAAATGAGAACTTGTGGATAAAATGGGGGGACCAAATCCTTCCTACTGGCCATGATGGAGCAAATCGAAAAGTTAGAAGAGGGAACAATGAGAAAACATACGTAGAAAGCTTGGTCGAATTAGGGAAGATATTTTCGGTGGTAAGAGGTTGGCCGCCATCGAAAGAGATCAAACAGTTAGGAGAAGGAAACCTAACAAAATGAGATCAGAAGATCATGATAGGAACGAGCCAATGCCATATACACATTGCAATGGAGTTAGCGGTTGCAAGAAACCAGGACAAAGTCAGCAGGAGTTCAAACCTTCAATCCAAAGAAACTATACTCCAAAACTAACATCCCTACACAAAGTTGATCATGTAACGGGGGAAACAGCGTATACTGCCCTCAACTGGCCTTAGCCTTTGGCACAGATAGTTCATGAGACACAGGACAAATGTCTACTGACGGAACCCGACACGAGGAGATTCAAGATATTTAGGAGGGATGACAAGGCCTATTGTATGCACCATAACGTGAGAGGGCATGCCATATATAGATGTATGGATCTACAGGAACAAGTCGATGACCTAGTTAGAAATGGCTACCTCAGTAAGTATTTTGCTCATGAGGTCATGAGGGCGAGGCAGCACATATAGCGAAAGTCATCAAGTCAGGTACCTATCCCTTATAGCAGTTGGAAGGTACCTAGCTTAAGAAACCTTGGGACGCAGAGATGGTAAAGAGACATTTCCAATAGAGCCTCTCTTAAAATGATCCTCAAAGAGTTGTAAGAAGGGCAATAGGTCCCAGGAATATAAATAAGGCTTTCCATTTTTGAATAAAAACTTGTTCACTCATACTTGTTTATTATTTGGGTGAGAAACACCTATTTAAAATTCTTGGGAAATATTCACGGTCGAGGTACATTAAGGGGTGCAATACATATGGGAAAGACGCAAAATCCATGGCACGATAATTTATGGTGTCATTATCAAACCCCTGGACTGGATCGTCAACACCCAATGACTTGTATTTTTGGGGAACTCGGAACACAGCAAGAGGTGTTTGGCATATGGGAAAGGCGTGAAACCCATGGCACACCAATCTCTGATTTTATTATCTAACCCCTAGGTTAGATCATCGACACCCAATGACTTAAACCCTTGGGGAATCTTAACGAGAAGACCAGCGTAGCGTTTGGCACCTCGGGTATCCAAAGAACGCTCGACAGGAGATTCGGCGTGACATTTTGTGCCCTAAGGTAATCATAACATATGTAGGTTAAAGATATTTGCGGTACTACGGTACTTTTTGGCTCACATAGCACGGGGAAGACCCACGGGCCTCCATGGCATTTGTAGCCTCCGGATGCACCTAGTACGGGGAAGTGGAATGTCCTCGTGGTACTGGCCATCCCACTTTGTGTTGGATAATTATAACCCATAGCATCACTATTTGTAAAAGACATGGTGTTTTTGTACAAATTAACTATGTGACAAAGGAAATTGTTCTATTATCATTTTGTAATTGGATTACTTGGATATATAAATGATAAAAGTCCATATGATTAGTAACAGATGAATAATATATGAGACAATATTAATCCACGAAAGGTTTAATCATTAAATATCCACAGTCGTAGTATTATCGAGACTGGACATCGATAATGCGGAATAGACTAGTATTACACTTGTGCGCATTATGGAAGCTTAACGGTATAGTTCTCATATATTTAAGTATTGGATACTTATGCAAGTGTGATAGGAGGTTCTGTTAGTCGTTGGACCGGGAACAGCTTCGCTCTGGATAGACCCATCGCAGTCTCATTGGTATTATGACTATGTGTCTATGAGAATCTGAATCAGGGTAGGTATATGTGGTCTTAACCTGAGACTTGCATTGCTAATACTTGCGACAATCAGTATACTTTGGTTTTGGTCGTCTGGAGCTATAACAGGTTCTATGTACGTCTCTTCTGGGTATACTGAGAATCATAGTGTGTTGGGTGTGATGTGTTAGTGTCCTAGACATGCCAAGGATCTCTAAACATTGATTTGTATGTGAATAATTCAAGAAATTTGTGGAAAAAACTTACATTGAATGGTTGAAGTTAAAAACTTTTCTTTGATGTATGGAAGCTCCAAGCCTTTGAATTGAATTCCAAACTCAAGGGTGAGTTTCCCTATCACATTTCTTTGACCCCTTAAGTGCTAGCTTGGATGAAATTTTATAACAAAATTTCAAGAACAAAGAGGATAGTGTTCGGCCATGGAGGGTGGAGATGAGAGAGAGAGGTGTGAATAGTAATGTCTAACAAAACTAGTTACCAAACTTGTAAAAAATGTTGACTTGGTTTTTTTGTTGTTGAGTGTTTAATTAATTCAAACACTATTGCCAACTACCACCATCACAATTTTGACAAGTGATGTGAGTTGTGGGTCCCACCCAATTTTGAATTCCAAATTCAAGTTGGCTTACACAACATACTTTGGACCCGCTTGGTTTAATTCGACTAAACGAATTTTATTATTTAATTAAATTGGATTTAATTATTTAGCGACGGAAAATTCGTTTAGTCGGATTAAACGAACCAGATCCAAAGTGTGTTGTGTTAGCCAACTTGAATTTGGAATTTAATTGGGTGGGACCCACGACTTACATTAATTGTTTGACAAGTTGATGTGAGTAGTTGGCATCATTTAAAAGGCATCTTTTTGTCAACTCACACACAACTTTTGAAACAAGTTTTGGAAACTTAAAATCACTATTCATTTCTCTCTTTCCTCTCCACTCTTCACCATGCCCGAATTTCTCTCTCATTGTTCTTGAATTTTTGTTGCAAAAATTCATCAAGATAGCACTTAAGGAGTTATATAAAGGTGATAGGGAAACTCACCAATGAGTTTGGAATTCAATTTAAAGCTTGGAGCTTCCATCATCCAAAGAAAGTTTTGAAATTTCAAAGCCGATCTTTGTAAGTATTTTCTGCAACTTACTTGATTATTCACACACAAATTATTGTTTATAGACCTTGGGCATGTGTAGTACACTAACAATGGTATCAAGAGCCATTCTAAGCATGATTTAAATTCTAGGGTTCATGACTTTAATTTGGGTATTTTTGCTTGGGGCATGATTTTTCCAAATTGGTTGTTTGGTTGTGATTAGATGATGATAACTAAGGGTTGTGCATCATTGGATTTTAGAAAAATTGATTAGATTAATTTTCCCCAAAAATCCTCACTTGGCCGAATGTAACCCTAGGTGTGCTCATGGTGATTTTTTGAATTTGGCAATTGGATATGTTAAATGGCATGAAATTGAATGTTAATTGTTGATTTAATTGGATTGAAATCAAAATTGGATGTTAATTTCATATGTTTGCCGTGAGTTTGAGCATGTTGTTGGATGAATTGATTTTGCCTCAATTTTGTGTTGGACATGAATTTAAGAATTAAACATGGTTAATTAGATTAATTGATGTTTTGGAAATAGTAGATTAATTAATTAATTGTGCCTATTACACTTTAATTGGATTATTATGTAATTTGGAATAATATATTAATTTAATTTGTTGTATTTGGGCTTGGTTGGGCCAAGTATGGTTTTAGCAAATTGGGTTGGATCCAATTGGGCCTAAAACCATTTCCATAAAGTCCAAATATGACTTTTGGGCCTTTAATAATTTAATTGGGCCTAATGGGCGTAAATTGATTTTTGGCATAGGGTGATTCCTAATTGGGCCTTGGCATATTGGATTGGATCCATAATTTCCAAAGTCCATGCCTAAAAAATTAATTGAAAGCCCATTGGACTTTAATTGAATTGGCATTGGATGCTAATTGGGCCTTTGAGACCCATTTAGATTGGATTTGGAATCCAAGTCTAAAAGACACTAAAATAAGTGTAATTATTTAATTTGGAATTAAACATGAATTAGTATTGGATACAATTTAAAATTGGATTTAAAATTGTAGTTCGATATAATTCAAGAATACTTACTTTGAGTATTTATTCTTAAACGAGTTGGACTCGCGCAAATCAAATCGTTGTATGAACATTGGATGTTCATTAATCAAAGATTAATTAATTGGATTAGATTTATTGACAACATGCTTTGTGTGAATACTTGGATATATTTGTATGGATAATGTATATCGGATGGATATTAGTTGGGTGGGGTAGTTTTGGAAATTGTTGTAAATTTGGAATTTATTTAAATTGGACCTGCGTGTCGAGCCTTTCACCTCCTTATCTCTTTGTATTTCTCTTCTCACCAATTCCCCTCAATGTAAATGAGGTTTCTTTATGTATTATGTAATTGGGTAGAAGAATGTAAAGTGCTAGCGGGATAGAGGAAAGAGAGTGATTTGTTCTAGGAACAAATTGTATTATATATCCATCCACATATCATTATTAATTTACCGTGCCTTATTATGCTTTTAGAATGCATGTTTAAGGGTGTATGATGAGATCTAATCAAAGATAATAAATTGGTTGCCAATTTACGTGAAAAACCTCCATTAAATATTAAGCATTTTCCTTCCATTGAGTGGTTCTCTCTCAAGATCCAAGATTGACTTTGATTTGTTGGCCAAAGTCAAGATCACTGTCCATCGTAGATGTGTTTGAACCATGAAAGCTTTGTTATATATCGCATGTCTTGGGCAGTTGTGATTTGTTGGCCAAAGTCAAGGTCACTTATGTACATCGACTTGGATTACGAAGCTTTCCCACTGTCAATAGGTCGCGCTTAACTGGAATCATTAAGCTTGTTGAGCCAAAGCCAAGGCTTAGTTGATTCAGAGGAAAAGGTTAGGAAATATATTGGATATATGTTTTGGACTTGGAGGTCCACCTACCGGATCTAGGAATTGGATGAGATCCAATTGATCTTAGAGATCTACCTAGTTAAGTTTCATACAGCTTGTTTGCCAAAGTCAATATTGTTTGTTATTTAACGGGATCCTAGCTCACTAGGAAACCGGGTTTCCCGAGTACACCACAGAGGGTTAGAGGCTCGCCCAAAAATAGTGGGAGGCCAATATTATATTTGCAATTTCATTTAATATTTTCTAAACGCACTCTTTTATTTTATTTATCGTTGTTATAAATATATTAGTTGGACTAATATTGAATATTGCTTTATTTAAACAGTTAGACTTTACAAGACATTACTCCACTTGTAGTTGGTTATATAGTTGGACTATAGTAACCATTACATTTTGAGTGTACCCGATATCGTTGATTTGATAGTTGGACTATTACAATCGAGATGGCTGGAAAGATTAGCGTTAGGGACATCATCATGGGCGATAATGTCTTTAACGACACCAATTTTCCAGATTGGGAGATGAATCTCATGATAGTCCTGGGAGTCGAGAAGTTACTCTATGTCATATAGAAACCTCTCGGGCCTGAGCCCGAAGTTGAGCAAATAATATAGTATGAGCTTTGGAAAACTCATCATGATGATAACTTTAGTGCTCAATCTGTCATGTTTGCCACAATGACTCCTCAATTTCGTCGTCAGAACAAAGGATTGGATCCGTACAGTATGATGTTGAAATTGAAGGATCTTCACAGATCTAACCTTAGATCTCAGAAGTATGATTTGAAAAAGAAGCTCTTTCGCTCTCATATGTTAGGGGGTATATCTGTCGAGCACTACATATCGCAGATGAATGCTTACATCGAACAGTTAGGTCAGCTGAGCATAACCTTCGAGGCCGAGACTTCCATATATTTGATCTTACAGTCTCTGCCCGACTGCTGGGGCGGGTTCGTCATGAACTATAACATGATGAACCAAGAGAAGACTCTTGGAGAGTTGATGGCAATGCTGAAAGAAGCAGAGCCAGAGCTTCTGAAGGGCAAGAAGCGCGAGGCACACCTTACTTCTACATCCCAGAAGGCCAAGGCTTGGCCGAAGGCTTCTGGGGGTGTGAAGAAAATGAAGAAAAAGGGCAAGGGTAAATCATCACAGTCTTCTGGGAAGAATAAGGACATATCCCAAGATGTATTCCTACATTGTGGCAAACGGGGTCACTGGAAGCGTGACTGCCGTGAGTACAAGGCATACATGAAGGAAGTGAAGGTGGGCAAAGCTCTGACTTCAGGTATGTTTGTTATAAACATGTCCACTACTGGTTTTAAAAAATTAGATTTTTGATTCTGGGTGTGGTACTCACAAATGTACTGATGTGCAGGATTTGCTAATTAGCAGGAAACTGGCTTCAGGCGAGATCGACCTACGAGTCGGAAACGGGACGAGAGTCGCTGTTTTGGCCGTAAGGACCTATGTTTTGTATCTGCCATTGGGGAATGTAATTACATTATGTGACTATTATTTTGTACCTAGTTTGACTAGAAACATCATCTCTGTATTTTGTTTAACCCGATGCGGGTATACCTTTGTATTTCGGAATACATGGTGTTTTTTATATAAGGACGACATTTTAATATGTACAGCAGTTGTTAAAGATGGTCTTTATATTTTGAATATAAATGAATCTCAAACATATCATATGACAAACAAAAGGCTCAAATTGAGTAAAACAAATGAAACTTATCTGTGGCATTGTCGTCTGGGACACATTGAGAAGACTCGTATATCCACACTTTCGAATAGTGGATACTTTGATGAATTTGATCCTAATTCATATGATGTCTGCAAATCTTGTTTATTAGGCAAAATATCCAAAACACTTTTTAGTTGTAAAGGTGTACGTGCCACCGAGCATTTAGCCCTCGTTCATAGTGACGCATGATGGCCCATGTCTAGCTAGGCTAGAGGTGGATATGAATACTTCGTAACCTTTATGGATGATGCATCACATTATGGTTATGTGTATCTTATGACACACAAGTCGGAAACTTTTGGGAAATTCAAAGAGTTTCGACACGAAGTAGAAAAACAGACCGGCAAAAGTATTAAAACATTACGGTCGGACCGTGGTGGATAATACTTGAGCAATGAGTTTCTCGATTACTTGAAAGAATATGATATTCTTTCACATTGGACTCCTCCCGGAACACCTCAATTGAACGATGTGTCCGAACGGAGAAACCGAACTTTGTTGGACATGGTAAATTCAATAATGAGTCACACTGAGCTACCAATTTCTTCTAGGGATACGCATTGAACAGTGCAATACTTATTTTGAATAAGGTTCCGTCAAAATCTGTTGGACAGACTTCATATGAAATTTGCACATGAAAGAAACTGGGTCTCTCATTCCTGAAGATTTGGGGATGCTGGGCATATGTTAAACGTTTCGATGGAACCAAACTAGAACCCAAATCAGATAAGTGCCTATTTGTAATTGGTTATCCTAGGGAAACTAAAGGATATTATTTCCACAACCCACAAGAGAACAAAAATATTTGTTGCTCTCCATGCAGGTTTCCTTGAAAAGGAATTCATAAATGCAGTGGTAAGTGGGAGGAAAGTAGAACTCGATGAAAATCAGAGTGATACTGTTCCTGGCACCGATCCCCTCACGGAACACCAACAGTCCATCAGGGATGAGACTATTCCACAATCTTCTAATACACAAGAACCGCGTAGGTCGGAGATAGTCAGAAAACAACCTGAGAGGCATGGGTTTCTGATATTACCTCATGTAGATATTAATCTTATTGAGGAATACAAACCGACTACGTATGAATAAGCGATACAAGGTATCGACTCCGCTTTATTTACCAGAAGGCATTTTGCCTATTGGTAGCAAATGGGTCTTCATGGTGAAGACAGACATGGATGGCAACATACAAACGTATAAAGCTAGGCTTGTATCAAAAGAGTATCGTCATCAACATGGTGTCGATTACGACTAAACTTTTTACACGTTGCTATGATTAAATCCATTCGGATAATGCTTGCTAATGCTGCATATTTCGATTGTGAAATATTGCAGATGGACGTCAAAACCGATTTCCTTAAAGGAAACCTTTTGGATGATGTTTATATGCAACATCCTGACGGTTTTATCGTGCCAAAATATGTAAACAAGGTTTGCAAGTTAAATCGATCCATTTATGGATTGAAGCAAGCATTGCGTTCTTGGAACCAACGTTTTGATGAGATCATAATGGAATATGGTTTCATTCAAAACGATGATGATTATTGTGTATATAAAAAGGTTAGTGGGAGCGCACTGATATTTATTGTCCTATATGTTGATGATGTAGTGCTTCTTAGCAATGACATTCCCATACTACAATCGGTGAAAGATTGGCTTTCATTAAAATTCTCTATGGAATACCTGGGAGAGGCAACCTTTATTCTAGGATTAAGGATCTAATGGGATAGATCTAAAAGTTGTTGGCATTCTCCCATAACTCGTACATTGACAAACATGTACGCGACCTGGTGTCTCATATGCTTTGAGTTTCTGCAGTCACTATCAGGCCGATCCAGGTGATGGTCACTGGATTGATGTTAAGAACATCCTTAAGTATCTTAGACAAACTAAAGATGCTTTCTTAGTCTATGGAGATGGAGAACTTGAGGTGACTGGGTTCACCGATGTAAGTTTCCAAACCGATAAAGACGACTGTAAGTCACAATCAGGGTACATATTTTGTTTGAACAACGGAACAGTGAGCTGGAAATCTTCCAAACTAGATATTGTTGCCGATTCAACAACAAAGCGGAATATATTGTTGCGGCTGAGGCAGCAAAAGAAGCATTTTGGATCTATAAATTCCTAATTAGATTAGGAGTATTTCTGTTAGTAGCTGAACTGGGCTACATCATAGGCTAAGGAACCACGGTCTCATCAATGATCCAAGTATGTACTTCGACAGTTTCATCTGATTCGTGAGATCACACATCTTGGCAATGTGAAGATTGAGAAGATCGTTTCAGATGATAACCTTGCAGATCCGCTGACGAAAGCTATATCTCAGTAAAAGTTAGAGCGACCCATATATAGTTCAGGTGTTGGACACTTGAGTGATTGGCTATAGGCCAAGTGGGAGATTGTTGGAAAATTATGACCCATAGCATCACTATTTGTAAAAGACATGGTGTTTTTGTACAAATTAACTATGTGGCAAATGAAATTACTCTTTTATCATTTTGTAATTGGATTACTTGGATATATATGATAAAAGTCCATATGATTAGTACCAGATTAATAAGATATGAGACAGTATTAATACATAAAGGTTTAATCATTAAATATTCCTAGTCGTAGTATTATCCAAACTGGACATCGATAATGCGGAATAGACTAGTATTACACTTGTGCGCATTATGGAAGCTTAACGGCATAGTTCTCATATATTTAAGTATTGGATACTTATGCAAGTGTGATATGAGGTTCTTTTAGCCGTTGGACCGGGAACAGCTTCGCTCTGGATAGACCCCTCGGAGTCCCATTAGTATTATGACTATGTGTCTATGGGAATCTGAATCAGGGTAGGTGTATGTGGTCTTAACCTGAGACTTTCATCCTTAATACTTGCGACAATTAGTATACTTTGGTTTTGGTCATCTGGAGCTTTAACAGGTTCTGTGTACGCCTCTTCTGGGTACACTGAGAATCGTAGTGTGTTGGGTGTGATGTCAAGATGGAAGTACCACTTCAGTCATTTGGAGATGATGATCACGCAGAATACAGAACTAGTACTCTTAAATGCTGCAGCTATCGGGATAATATGAATAGCTCATGATTATCCGATTACAGCCCTAGGCTTAGCATGTGACATCCGACACTAGATCGTATTACGTAATACATTGTATACTACGCCTTATACAGATTATATATTCCTCGTTGAATATTTCTGGAGAATTGGGTAGGCACGTTGCTTTGCTAGAAGCCAACCATGTCTTGTAAATCGGTGAGAACGTGGTACGGGGTATGCACGTGTTTGGATAGTCTGATGACCGTATTTACTGCCAACATATCCATGGATCTCTTGGGTCGCTTCCCAAAGATTCACCGATGACATTTGACTCGAACAGAATTAATCTGGGATTAATTATGAGAGAGAAAATTAATCTGGGATTAATTACGGCAAGAATTAATCTGGGATTAATTCGTCTAGAAGAGAGAATGTGATTAATTTAGAATTAATCGGTAAAATGAATTTAATAGTTAAATTGGATTTTTCTATTTAATTTATTTATTTGGGCTAAAATAATATATCGGATATATTAATTGAAATTGGATTTCAATACGGAATTAAAATTGGATTTTAATTCAGACTTTCGTAATAATTTTGCTAGGCATTATTATTTAATTAAATTGGATATAATTATTTAGCGACGGAAAATTCGTTTAGTCGAATTAAACGAACCGGGCCCAAAGTGTGTTGTGTTAGCCAACTTGAATTTGGAATTTAATTGGGTGGGACCCACGACTTACATCAATTGTTTGACAAGTTGATGTTAGTAGTTGGCATCATTTAAAAGGCATCTTTTTGTCAACTCACACACAACTTTTGAAACAAGTTTTGGAAACTTAAAATCACTATTCATTTCTCTTTTTCCTATCCACTCTTCACCATGCCCGAATTTCTCCCTCATTGTTCTTGAATTTTTGTTGCAAAAATTTATCAAGCTATCACTTAAGGAGTCATATTAAGGTGATAGGGAAACTCACTCATGAGTTTGGAATTCAATTTAAAGCTTGGAGCTTCCATCGTCCAAAGAAAGTTTTGAAATTTCAAAGCCGATCATTGTAAGTATTTTCCGCAACTTACTTGATTATTCACACACAAATCATTGTTTAAAGACCTTGGGCATGTGTAAGACACTAACACTTTGGACCTGTCAGGCATAGCATGGGGAAGGCCAGAAGGCCTCCGTGATGTTTACAGGACTGTGGTTTTTTCCTTGCATAAGGACATTCCTTATGGTGTTGCTCACCCCTCCGATCCGTAGGTCATTTCACCGAGACATATGGATTTTAAGATTCGGGATTATTGTTTTGGGTAATGTGGGGCATGATGCTATCTCGGATTCCCTCTTTGTTCCTTTTTACGGTCAATACGGGGTATGTGATACGTCACCTCGGGTGCACTTTTCGTACTTTTATTTTTTCTTTTATTTTGCTAGATAAATTGGTATAAAATGGCATTACCAATGTCCATAGAGATCGCCGGAGGTCGAAAATATTCCCTCATGGCTAAGTCTTGGTAAGAAATGTAATGGCTCGGGGCTGCATTCATTCTGCCAAGACCAAGTATTGATTGGCACAATGAATGAACATTCTCTTGTGGCCAAGTGATTATATTAGCTCAGGGTCGGGTTATGTCCCATCGAGGCCTTATTGCATTCATTGGCATGGGGTTAAGGCTTCTTCCTCATGGCCAAGTGTTGAATGGCACAATGAGAGAACATTCCCTTATGACCAAGTGATTATATCGGATCAGGGTCGAGTTATGTCCCACCGAGGTCTTATTACATTTTGATTGGCATGAGGTTTGAGCTTCTCCTCATGGCATTCCCTTGTGTCTAAATGATTATATTAGCTCGAGATCGGGTTATGTCCAACCGAGGCCTTATTGTATTCATTGGCATGGGGTTGGAGCTTTTCCTCAATGGTCAAGTGTTGAGTGGAATAATGAGGGAACATTCCCTTGTGGCCAAATGATTACATAAGCTCGAGGTCGAGTTATATCCCACCGAAGCATTTTAATATTTATTGATATGAATATAGATGATGGTCGAGAAGAAGACTGCTCTATTTGAAGGATGTTGAAATCTGCAAAGTAAAGCATCTTAAGTGTGGAATTATGTGGGGTTCGAGCACCAATGTTTGCTTGGAGTATGGACCCTTAGGGGAATGATTCAATAACTATTAGTTAAATTTACCGAGTATTGATTAAAATTCATTAGGTCATGTTAAAGTGGATGTTACCCCAGATCAGGTATGTGTTTGGTGTTTGATTCATTAAAAGAAATGCATTTGTAAGAGTTATGTTCATTCATTAAAAAAAATTTACAAGGGGCCCCCTCGGGGTTACCCACATACGGAAGAAAAGAAAAAGATGGCAGAATTAAATGGATGGGCCGGAAGCATATTCAGCAACAGTAGATGAGGAGGGACCAGAAGCCTCCTCAGAATGAGCAACGACATATGAGGAAGGAGCATGAGCCTCCTCAGAAGGAGCAGTAATAGATGATGAGGAGCCGAGATCCCATTAATTAGAAGGCATAGTGGATAATGGCTCGGGGTCTTCTAAAGTAAAGGTGAAGTCCTCCTCTTGTGTCATTTCCCCCTCGGACACCTTCAAAATGTTGTGAATAATATCCAAGTCAAAGCCAGGCTGGATTAGCTCGAACACCTCAATACATTCAACCAACCCTTCTATTTTGGCCTCCTGTTTGGCTGTCTCTAGATGGCCAGGCAGATCGACGTTTATCATATTCAGATCATCTTGAGACTTGGCCAACTCATCCAAAGTCTTCTCTAGTTGATTTATTTTTTCCTCAAGCTTTATCTCGGCCGTGGCAGCTCGTCATTGATGGTGCTTGAGTTCATCTGCCTTCTAAGTAACCTCGGCCTTGGCCTAGTCCCTCTCCATATTTTTTATTTCTGAAGCTCTACGGAGGGAAGCAATTTCAGCCTTAACAGCTTCCTCGAATTGTTTGAGGCTCTGGTTCTCTGCCTTAGCTTCCTCCAGTTGTTTCGAAAGCTATTGTTCCCTCTCGGTCAGGCGACTTTGGAACCTTTGAGCTTGACCCCCTCGAAAAGGGTGTTCATTAACAAATCTTTATTGGTGGCCAAGAGATAGGCCAACTGTAGTTACAAAGGAGAAGTCCAGTTACCTTTGTATGAAATCGGCAGGTCCTGCTAATGATGCCATCGGACGAGATTTCCTCATAAGTCGTGGCCTACTCCAAGCTCATGGTCTCGACCACATAGAGGTAGGCCACCTTTTCCCTCACATCCTCGGAAAACCCAGCAACGGGGCACCCTCTCTGGCTTGGGAGGGGCTGTTGGGGCTCTGCCTTTTTGGCCCGCTATTTTCCTCCTGAGAGCCCTCTCTACAGGCTCCTTGGGCTCCTCTCCATCGATCTGGTGGAAACATCTTTTTGATGGTCATGAGTGAGCGGATATAGCTTGGGATGGTTGGGACGTGCTTGTGATTTGGGTTGGCGGCTGAACACTTGAAGTTTGGACTGAAGGGATCGATATTAGGGCGGTTTGTGGGGGCAATTGAGGGCCCGGGTGATGAAACAGCTGCATGTGTTGATTTTCGCCTAGCCTTTGGCGGAATCATGGTAGTTGTTCGGGGTCGAGCACTACTAGACTTGCCCCGTGAAGTTGTATCATAACAGTATCATTTCTTTAACAGTTTCTGAACAATGCTTACATTACTTGGTCAGTAAGTAAACCCGTTGAGACCGGTACATGTCGTATATTGGAATCTTGGATTCCAATGGTTGATTCTTAATGAACCATGAGTCTTGGAGACTCGTATAGACATGTAAGTGTTTATATCATATAAACACTGAACGACTCACCGAAGATTCTTAATGGATGCTACACCAACCTTAATCAGAATCTTCTCAGGTTGAGTAGTGTAGTGATTCTTTGACTTGAGATACCACTGTGGATATATGAGATATCATGCATCCTTAAGATATCATGTGTGTGTCAAGATAGAATCTGTCAGCTCTGTGTACAGAGCATAGGTATTCAATTGGGAATCAGCAATCTGTTAAATCCATGGGCCTGTGGTAAACTGTAGAAGTGAGTTCTAAGTGTTATTGAGGGATTGCTAATAGAAACGTCGACATGATTGTATCTATAGAAATTTGACGTTTATATTTATATCTCTGGAATAATCCGGATACCTGTGACAGAGGGATTATACGTATGCAATGACCTCGACTTGTATGGTTCAATGAGTTTATTTGTGTTCGTCATAATTTATGGGTAGGTAGATTATGGATAAGAAATTCGATTTCGTGACGGATATGTATGAACCTAGAGAGTCTCACTAATAAAATATACCCGTAGAGCACTATGACAACTTTTATGAATGACATTGATTATTTATAAATCGTTTAACGGTTAAACGAAAAATACTTGCAAATGTACTTTTTGGTCATTTCCTAATTAATGTGTATTTGTATTTAATATATGATTTTATTAAATACATATTAATTGAATATCAAATTATGATATTTGACATATATCATTAACATATGTATTTGGAATATTTAAAGTAAATATAATACATATATTTGAGATTTTTGTATTTAATTAATTAATTGTTAAATGATTAAAGTAATTAAAATATGAAATATCTATGTTGATATTATGTTAGGAAATATCTTAAGTGTAAATGTTTGACTTTTCATTTAATGTAAATGTTATCAAATTGCATTTGACTTCTTTAATTTGATTAAAATTTTTGGAAAATATCTATTTGTTTTACTGGGCCCAATTCGGCATGACCTAAGTATATAAGTGTTATATTTTTTCATTTGTTTCACACAAGTTCAAGCCACCAAAAACCTAAAACAAAAGTGTTGAGAGAAAAAGAAAAGAAACCAAGAAGAAAAATCAAGAAAGTTTGAAATTAAGTAAGTATTTCCAACTTTCTATTTGAACGAAACTTGTTCCTTTTGTTATTGGCTACAACATGTGTAGTTCTTAAGTTTTTCTACTCTCTTGTGTTTGTGTTTTGATGGTTGGAAGCATGAATGAAAGATGTATGCATGTATGTTTAATAAAGTAAGCTTATAAAGGGTGTATAAGCTTTCTTTTGATCATTTGATGATCTTGTTGTCATTCTAGAGTTGTTAGGCCACTCATTAATGACCTAGAATTGTTCTTGAGTTGTTTCAAAGTGGTGAGACTTGTTTGGTGTTGTAGAGATTAGATTAAAGTATTGATTTGTGTTAATTTTGGTTAATTTATTAATTTGAGAAATTAGAGTTCAGAACCTCTACCAAAATTGGGGCTTTTCATATATGTGTTGTATAATGATGTATATAAGATGTACAAATCATTTGGAGTTGATTGGAAATCATTCAAACTTGTTTTGAATAAATTTGGACCAAAATATAAAAAGTTGAAACTTTATGGTGTATTCAGCCATTTCAAGTTTTTTGTTTTTTTGTGTTGTGAGTTGTATTTTGATGTATATGATATTTTGTGTTGTGAGTTGTGTTTTAATGTATATGATATGTAGAAATCATTTTGGTAGTGGTTTAAAATCACTTAAATTTGTATTTGACAAATTAGAACTAAAATGATCAAAGTGTAAAGTTTTGGGGTCTCACGACAAATATGTGTAAATCTGATTTTTGGGTAAAAAATTCAGTTTTTAAGTATTGAGTAATTAGAATAAATAAGATTATTTTAATTACCCGAGAAAAATTATTAAAATCGGAAAAATTTATTTTTCCACGTTCCGTTGCGTTTACCCCTAACATCCTCTACAATACCAACCCTTGTACTCTTTTAAATTGACATTCATTCGATATAGCCTTTTCAGCTCTGAGAAGGTCGGCTCTCTCAGCCCTGCTCGGCTCCAGATTACATACAGTCCGGCCAATATCCTACAACTATTTAGGTTCAGCTGACACAGGACTATGTGCATGGCGGACAACATCTTTGCGAAGTAATTTTGAATGGGCAGGCGCAATCCCATATCGAAGAAGGCCGTACATAATGCCACGGCATCGTCGTCAGGTCACTCGCTTAATATAGTCATTTTTTGGGTCAAATAAGATCACCCGTTAGATATAAATTGAAAAGGGGTATATATCGTTTTTACGACTCTAGGAGATGCATTTGTTAACTTAAAAACTAAAGATACGTATTTGTCTTTTTGCAAAAAAAAAAAAAAAAGACCAAAAAAGAAAGAAAATCAGGATTTATATGTCATCTTACTAAAAAATATTATAAGGGAACATAAATATCGATTTTTAATTACATTTATTAGATAAACATGAGAGAGGCTAATGATCATACCATACTTCATACTTACATATATTTTTATACCATATTCATCTGGTACTGTCACGTGGCACGAGAAAAATTAGAGGATAAAAATATATTTAAATTCCCATTTTAATTAAAATTTATATTAAGTCACAACTTTAATTAATATTTATAATATATTGAATTTTCATATACATTCATTTCCATAATACATTGAATTAAATCAATATTTATGATGCATTGTATTTCCACATATCTCGATATCTATAACGTATTAAAACATTGTTTATGGTACATTATATTTACACATATCTCGATATCTAAACTACAAGAAATTACAGTTTTAGCAACGATTTAGTTACGAAATATTCAAAATTTAGCGATGGAATAGAGACGGATAATGAAATTAGTGAAGAAATTTATTTACGAAAAATATTTCTTCCCTAAAAATGATGCTAGTAAAATGGCAAGACTTTAGCGACGAAATAGCAAGAGAATTTGCGATGGAATTAGTGACGAAAATTAGGTTTGTCTCAACTTTCGTCGCTAATTAGAGATGGACTAGGAAATCCATCCTAATTAGCGATGGGATTACTATCTGTCACAAATTAGCGATGAAAAATAAGGCTGCTAATTAGCGACGGAATTTATCCGTCGCTAATTGGTGACATATTTATGTTTCTGTCTCTAATTAGCGACAGAAGACGAAAATATAATATGTCACTAATTAGCGATGGAAACATAAATCCGTTGCTAATTAGTAGCAGAATTTATTTTCCGTTGCTAATTTAAATTTTTTTTTTTAAATTTCTATTTCTAATTTAAAAAAGTATTTTTAATTAGAAACGGAATTTTAGTCACTAAATAAAAACACAATCAATATTTCGTCGCTAAACAGAAATGAAATCTCTATTTCATCGTTAATTTTTAAAATTTTAAATCCTCCTAAAAATTTTATTCCATCGGCGCCACTTTTTTAAAAAAATTAGAGACAAATTTTTCGTCGCTAAACAGAAACGAAATCAATAATTCGTCACTAAATAGAAACAGAATCTCTATTCCATTGCTAATTTTTAAAATTTCAATCTCATAAAATTTTAATCTGTCAACGCCAATTTTTTTTTAAAAAAATTAGAGACGGATTTTCCGCCAATAAATAGAAACGAATCAATATTTCATCGCTAACGGAATTTATATTTCGTCGTTAATTTTTAAAATTTTCAATCCCTCAAAAGTTTATTATGTCACGCAACTGTTTTTTTTTAAAAAAATTAGAGACTGATTTTTCGTACCTAATCCGTCGCTAAATAGAAATAGATTCTCTTTTATGTCATAAAATTTCGTAAAATTTCAAAAATTTCCCGCCTTTCAAAAATTTCAAATGCCCCCAAAATTTACAAATATTTCAGCTTCTCATATTTTCTTCTTCTATATATACACCACAATTTTTTTATCTCTCAACGCCCATACACTATATGAAATTGTCTTACTCAATTTTATATACCATCAAAATTTTTCATATCTCAACTCGCATCATCAATTTCTCCTTTTTCTTATCTCCTATTTTAAACTTTCCTAAGAAACAAACACTAATATTATTTTTGTTTAAGGCAACGTGAATGGATGGAAGTGTGTCGAAATTGATGGTAGACATTACGGTCTCATGTGAAATTAAAGATGTATATACAACAATTAAAAAAATTTACATCTTTAAAATTTTCCATAATTCTAAAATTAAAAAAAAAAAATTCCCTCTAAAATTTAAAAATATCCCCTCTCTACAATTAAAACTTTTCCCACATATCTTCAATTCTAAAATTTTAAATTTTTTACCTTTCTAAAATTTAAAATTTCACGCATTTGTAAGATTTTAAATTTCCCGCCTCTCTAAAATTTAAAA
Organism: Zanthoxylum bungeanum; assembly: GCA_019454045.1. Lineage (NCBI taxonomy): Eukaryota > Viridiplantae > Streptophyta > Magnoliopsida > Sapindales > Rutaceae > Zanthoxylum > Zanthoxylum bungeanum. The sequence goes on along the minus strand of SKCR01015022.1, from coordinate 137,510 downwards.
TTTCTGCTCTTTAAAAATTTTAAAATAAATAGTTACGAAAATTTCGTCGCTAAATTGCTACGGATATATATTCCATTTCTATTTAGCTACAGAAATTCCAGAGCTAATTAGCTACGGAACTTTATTTCGTCGCTATTTAGCAACTGAATTTTCGGTCACTAATTTTAGTGACAGATGTAATATTTATGTCGCTATTTATTTGGCGACCAATAAAATAGTCGCGGAAAAATTCGCTAATTGATCATTAGCCGAGGAAAAGCTAATCAATTTTTCCGTCACTATTTAGCTATTTTCTTGTAGTGTTATGATATATTGAATTTTCTACAAGATTTATGTTTATTTTTTGAGTTTAATATATCTCATTTATGATCATATGCATATATATATATATATATATATATATATTGAGATGTATTAAAAATACATAATAGAATTAGAATATTGTACTTTTACTTTGATAGATGACTTCATTTAGAGAGACATTGGCCTTAACTTGGCGGACTCAATCGGCTTTAATTAGTGGTACCTATATTTTGTTCTCTTTTTGGAAAATAAAAACCGCAGTTACTCGCAGACCTATCCATATCTAGTGTGTATCTAATAGATCCTTATGAGGCTTGTTCCAGCTTTTATTGACCAAGTAAATATGGTGAATGCGTCCAATTTAATTAGTGCAATTATGTCAAGAATCTTGTTTGATATTGACTAATAAATTAGCCTAATATAAATTGGATACTTCACAGTATTCTGCTTTTAGGGTTCAAGGTCACTTCATATTTGAAGTTGAAAGTTTCGCCGAGGGAGATGATGGGTTGTAATAAATCAAAGAATAATGATGGAATTGAAATAGCGAACAAGAAGTCTAAGAACAACGATACATGTGATACATGTAAATTCTCATAACCCAATTACTGTTTCTTTTTTTTTCTCTCTCTCTCCTTTTTTTTTTTTTTTTTAATAAATTCAATTGATTATTGATTTTGTATTAACTGAGCACTTTATACAAAGTTTATGAAATTTTTAACAAAGAGTTATCATGAATTTGAAGAAAACAACGATACTATCTAGCTGTATTCCCCGAGTGTTACATCAGGATCAAATTTTTGTTTTTTAATGTTTAAAATGATAAAATAATTCTAAAGAATTTAAAATTTACTTTTTGAATTTATTATTAAATTTGAACAGTAAAAAGCTAAATATTAGGTGCTGAATGAATACTCAGAATCATATTTTAAGTTTTTAACTGTAGCTTTTTTCTTTTTTTTTTTTGGTGCTAATAATTGGGCATAATTTCAGCTGTACAAATGAAACAAAGGGATATTAAGAAAGGCAATGCAATGAAGGAGGAGGTTCCCAAAGCAAAGATAAAAAAACATGTTAGATTTTTGGAGCCAATTCCAGATAAAGAAAAGAATATTGCAGTTGTGGAATCAGATGATGAAATTTATTATTCAGCAGAAGAAGAAATTGGTGGTACAAAGAAGGAAAAAGCCCGTAAATCAAAGCAAGATAACAAAAGTTAATTTCATATTGTATTCAAATTATTATTATTTTTATGTTCAAATTATTATTACTTTTATGTCCAGGGATTATTATGTAGTGATTATTTTCCTTTAGCCACGAAAACATCAAACAGCTAGCTTAATGATGATAATAATATTATGGGAACATTTATTGATTTCCTTATTTTATTGAATACATGGCATTGCTGTAAGCGACCCACATGAGTTTTAGTTAGCGATGGCATAAATCATTAAATCCTTAAAGGGACTAGGGTTCCTCCGAGTATCGTGAATAAAAAATTGAATAATTAATATCGGAGATGGAGATTGAAAAATTTAATACTTATTTCTTATTTGGAAAAGGGACGGGGATCACTTAAAATTCATATTCCCGCCCTATTACAAGTTTAGATTTTAATTTACTTATTTATAAAATTACAATAAATATATTTAAATTATTATTTATGTAAACAAAAAAAATCTTAATATTTATAAAATATATAAATTATTAATAGCACATGAACTTTTATATATAGAGTCATTTTCTAATGAGGAATACCTCGTTTTATTAAATTATGGACCAAACAAAATGGTAGAAAACACAATTTCAATCTCCTATATATGTGGGCAGTAAAAGTGAGACAAATGTTGAATGTTTGTTACCTTCGATTTGATGGACTTGCCCTTTTTGAATTCTGGGCTCTGTTCTGAAATCCAATGTACTGCGCCTGCACAAGTGTGTTTGTAAGTTAGAACCTTTCTCTCCATACTTTAAGTTTGCAATAAAGTTGCTAATCACATAGTGCAGTAAGCTTATGCTTTAATTATATTAGTGAGTAATGAATTTTTTCAACCTCATTATCTACAAGTTTATTGGTTTATATAGGGTTATATGTGTGCAGGTGTGAACTTTTGATTGACACTTGTCGAAAACTAGACTGTCCTCCAGATGAATGGTGTGCATTTGGCATGACACATGCTCTAATATGGCATTAGGTGTAATTACATATGTTATTATGTAGGGGTGTCAAAACGAATCAACGAATCGAATTTGTGTCGAATCCTAAACGAATCGAATCAAAATATGATGGATTCGTATTCGATTCGTTTATTAAACGAATCCTAATATCAGAATTCGTATTCGATTCGTTTAATAAACGAATCGAATACGAATATTCGTTTATTCGTTTAGTCAATGATATTATTTAATAAAATAATTTACCACACTTGATTTACATCAATTATTCATTAAAATATACATATGAAATGTATAATTAATATATTTACTAAAAATATCTCACCAAATACCGAAAAATATTAATTTTTCTATGATAATTAACTATAATTTCTCGAATATTAATTGAAAATTAACAATAACTAGTAAATAAAAATAATAAACGAATCCTAAACGAATAAACGAATCAATGAGCTTAAATTCGTATTCGATTCGTTTAATAAACAAATGGAATCGAATTGACCCATTTATTAAACGAATCCATTTTTTCAAACCCGTATTCGCTTTAAAGCGAATCGAATCGAACGAATAAACGAATCCTGACCCAAATTGACACCCCTATTATTATGCATATTAAAACATGCTTGCATGTTAACCTCTCAGGTCAAATCCTAATTTTTTCGAAAGAGTTCGGACTCCGAGGGTTAGACTGATCTCTCCTGTCTACTATCACTACAGTTCTGTTGAGTAGGGATGCTAAGGAAAATTCAACTGCATGTCCTGTCCCTGGTTGCAGTGCTAAATATGAGCACCTACAATATATATTGTGATTTGTTTAATAGATTTAAGTAATAGATATTATCAATTTTTTTTGGATATGTATGCTTTGTTTTTTTGATAATGTAATAGTTTAACGAATATATTTTTAAATGTTTTAAATTTATTTTTAAAAATATTTATTTATTATTCGGGGTTTAGAATTGTAATGGCCAAAATTTTATAATCTAGTTAAATTAAAATCTCGGTGGCTCGGATAAAATTTTTCTAAAATGAAGAAAAATAATTAATTGGAAAATAAAATTTAGTTTTGTGGGCTAATGGCATGTTACATAAAATTAGGCCTAAAGGGCTTATAAATATCGTACCAAAGTGATCAAACAATTAGACTAATTAGGATAATTTAATAGGCTTGATGATTTCAGTGCATGAGATTTGGGCGTGTAATAAAACAAATGAAGCCCATTAGCTAAAGTGCTATTCAGTCACGACAAAGGAAACACCAAATCACAAATATCCTCTTTGTTGTCGTGAGAGAGGGAGAAGAAAAATCAAGAGAAAACAAGTTGATCAAGCACAAGGATAGTTTAATCAAGCATGACACAAGTGTTGGAGAGTTAATTAAACCTAGATCAACTTCATCTTGAGGTAAGAAATTTCATCTTCGAGCCTAGAATCGAAAGTCGAAAAAAATTAAAATAAACATAATAAAAACATCAACAATCCAAAATATTCATTATTTTTTAATTTATATTATATAAATTATATTATTTGTAAAGATTAACTTATTTGGTTATGTATGTGTTCTACTTTCACTCAATTAATTTCGGGCGCCTCAATGCGAATGTAAAAAAAAAGTTAATTTTATAATAATAATTTTATTGTTAATAATAAATTAATTTGATATCATTCACAATTAATTTTTTTTTTTGAAAATCACTTGATTAATGATATTACCAATTTATAAATTATACAAAGAAATAATTGGAATTGAGATCATGCATATATATGATAATAATTTTCATTGCTCTTACAGAGTACAATAATTTTCATCATGCATGTATATGATAATATTAATAATAATTTTCATTATTGTTACAATATAATTTGATAAAAGAATATTATCAAACATCACGAACAACAGTAAAAGTTGATTTCTTATAAAAAAAATACAAAAATTAATTAATAATTTATTCAAAAAATAAGAATTATAATAAAACAATTTTATTATTACAAAAAAAATAAAAAGAACTAGATGTACACTATTTTAAAAATCAATTTTCAATTTTTCACGGTCAGAACCAGTACACCTGTAAGGAAATTGGTTGTGGGAAAGTCAATTTTTTAATGACAGCTGGAAAGTGGAAAGTTGTCTAAAAAAAAAACGAAGGAGCCATTCACGGGAAAGTCTTCTTCCTTTCATTTGTGCATCTGCTTCTTCATCTTCTTCATTTTTTTTTGAAAATCAATTATTATTTTTTTTTAAAAATCACTTGATTAATTTTTTTATGGGAACGTCTTCTTCTTCCTTTCTGCATCTGAAAGTCTTCTTCTCCCTTTCTGCATCTGCATGTTCTTCTTCATCTTCTTTTTTCGCATCTGCATCTGAATCTTCTTCTTTTTTCATCTTCTTCCTTCTGCATCTGAGAGAGAGACGAATAAAAAAAAGCTAAAAAAATGTCTGAACGTGAGGTAGCCGCCTTAGCCCGCCTCATGCTGAGTCAGTGTGAGGCGTGCTGAGGCGGCCGCATCACTCGGCGAAAGGCGGAAAAATTGGCTTAGGCGCATTAGGCGGCCGCCTCGGTGCGCCGACGCTGAGAGACGACGATTCGGCGCCTCAAAACATTTTTTTAAACAATGCTTATAAGTTGAGTCTTGTAGGTCAAAATCAAGATCCGTAAAATTTTGTATAAACTAGACACATAAGGGAGTAACATATCCAAAAATTAGAATTTTAGACTTAAGATGAGGCTGAACCAAATTTTTGAAGTTGGGTGACCTGCTGCGACTACACCCAGTTTTTTTGTTTATTTAACAACCCCCTGAATTTCGATTTAGAGCATTAGTTTCTGTAATCGAAACTGAGAGATGTAAAAACCGACATAAACTAGACACACTAGGGACTATTCTATTAAAATTTCAGCCCTTGATTTCATTCCATTTAATTGTAGTGACATTTTGAAGTTAACTATTGAGTAAAGGATTTTAACGATTTGGCAGAATTTGGGATTTCGCTATCACACCTGCGTAACTCGAAACCTAAGCCGTAAAATTCATTGATACCATAAATATCTCATATATTCAGAAATATTAAGATTTCATACATTACATATTCTTTCATGTCATATGAAAATATCCGAGTTATAGAAACTAACAGTTGTTTTGGCTTTAGATCGACATCAGGATACTGGACAGTGGTCCACGTCGTTAATTATTCTCGTTACATGAGAATAAGTATCAAAGTAATCAAGACATTCACGTTGTCTGTAACCCTTAATTACAAGTCTGCTTTGTACTTGTCAATTGATCCATCTGCCTTCATTTTCTTTTTGAAAATCCACTTGGACCCTAAAGGTTTACATCCTGGAGGAAGATTCACTAACTCCCAGGTGTGATTTTTTAAGATGGATTCAATTTCACTATTGATGGCATCTTTCCACAAAACACCATCAGCTGACCTTATAGCTTCGTTATAGCTTTGAGGATCATTTTCTAGCAAAAATGTCAGAAAATCTGGACCAAATGATTTTTCCGTTCTAGCTCTTTTGCTACGTCTTGGTTCAAGTTCAACAACTTGTTGATCCTCTATAACATATATGTGTTCTTGGTCCTGACTATCTTCAATGATAGTCTCATGTGCCCGTTTGTGTATATTTGAATTCAAATTAGTTTTACAAGGAAAAACGGATTCGAAAAAGGATGCATTCCTCGACTCCATTATCGTATTCTTGTGAATATCTGGTATAGTAGACTCATACACAAGAAATCGATAAGCATACTGTTATGTGCATATCCTATGAAAACACAATCAACAGTTTTTGATCATATCTTCACCTTCTTAGGTGGAGGAATGACTACCTTGGCAAGACACCCCCACACTCGTAGGAATTATAGGAAGGTACTCTTCCTTTCCACATTTCATAAGGAGTTTTCCCTACTTCTTTCTGTGGTACCTTATTTAAAAGGTAATTAGCTGATAAGACAGCTTCTCCCCACATATTCTGAGGTAAGCCAGAGCTGATTAACATAGCATTCATCATCTCTTTCAAGGTACGATTCTTCCGTTCCGCAATCCCATTGGATTGAGGTGAATAAGGAGCTGTGGTTTGATGTATGATTCCATTTTGTTCACAAAGTGATTCAAAAGGAAAAACATACTCACCACCACGATCACTGCTTAACTCCTTAATTCTTTTATTCAGTTGGTTCTCAACTTCATTCTTATAGAGAACAAATTTCTCTATAGCTTCGTCTTTGCTTTTCATCAAGTACACATAGCAAAATCTTGTGCAATCATCAATAAAGGTAATAAAATATTTATTACCGCCTCTCGATTGTATTGAATTAAAATCACATACATCGGTATGAATTAGATCAAGTGGTTCAGAGTTTCTTTCAATACTATGAAAAGATGATCTAGTTAGTTTTGCCTCAACACAAGTATCACACTTATGTCTGTTATCAATTTTAAAATTGGGAATGTGATTCATGTTAATTAATTTTCGCAATGAATTAAAATTAACATGTCCTAATCTACCATGCCAAAGATTAGAGTACTCAACAATATAAGCAGAAGAACTAGCTTTATTGATATTTTTGGGTTTAACAACCATTACATTGAGCTTAAAAAGCCCATCAGTTACATACCATTTTCCCACATACATCCCATTTTTAGTCAAAACTACTTTATCAGACTCGAACACCATCCGGAATCCATGATTGTTCAGAAGCGATCCAGACACAAGATTTTTCCGTATTTCAGGTACATACAGAACATTGTTCAAAGTCAACTCTTTTCCAGAAGTCATCTTCAGAATCACCTTTCCTTGACCTTCAATCTCAGATGTTGCTGAATTTCCCATGTATATTTTTTCCCCATTACCAGCAGGCTCAAATGAAGAAAACATGCTCTTGTCCGAGCACACATGTCGAGTGGCACCAGTATCAATCCACCACTCTCTTGGGTTAGAACCCACCAGATTCACCTCAGAAACCACAGCAGAAAGATTAATGTCTGAAACATCTTGAGTCATGTTTTCCATCACATTAGCCTCTTGATTCTTTTTCTTCTTTGGCAGTCTGCACTCAGAAGACTTGTGACCCATTTTGTCATAGTTGAAGCATCTTCCTTGAAATTTAGATTTCTTGGAAACTCCTCCTTTAGGGCCCATCTTTGACCCTTTGTTCTTAGGGTTCTTGTTCTTATGGCCATGTTCAACAACATTTGCTTTGGCCTCATGAGTTATTCCTCTCTTGTCAGATACTCTGTTATCTTCCTCAATTCTAAGCTTAAGAACCAAGTCTTCAATACTCATTTCTTTTCGCTTATGCTTTAGGTAATTCTTGAAATCTTTCCAACTAGGTGGTCGTTTTTCAATTATCGAGGCTACTTGGAAGGTTTCACTTAAGACCATCCCCTCAGCATGAATTTCTGCTAGAATAATTTGCAATTCTTGTACTTGACTTAACAAGTTTTAGAATCAACCATCTTAAAATCTAGGAAACGGCCTACGAAAAATTTCTTAGTATCGGCATCCTCAGTTTTATATTTTCGATCTAAAGATTCTCAAAGCCCTTTAGCTGTTTTCATTCCGGCGTACACACTGTACAAGGAATCACTTAGCCCATTTAGCACATAATTCCTACATAGGAATTCAGAATGTTTCCAAGCATCGATGGCACTGATCACTTGAATATCATTCTCACCCTCTTTGGGTACATAAGCATCTTCCTTTAGGAACCTATCAAGGTTCAACGTGGTCAAGTAGAAAAACATTTTCTGTTGCCACCTTTTGAAATTCTGACCACTGAATTTTTCAGGTTTTTCCGCAGTAGGATTGACATGGCTCACATGTCCAACAGGTTGTCTAGCAACACCTTGGCCAGCCACAGCGGCTGCCATATTAAGCCTAGAGGCTGAAGCAAGTTGGCCAGCCGAAGAGGCTGCCACTACAGTTTGGTCAGACACGGGGACTGCCACAACATTCTGGCCAGTCGAAGAGGCTGTCATATTCGGATCTACTGTGTTTGGAATGATTTCCATATCCACAGAGTCGAATTTGTTTTAAGACTATTACAACTTATTTGGTTACTGTGTTCTTACAACAGACTTTGAACAATCAGTAAACCGAACAAAAATGATACAATTATCAATAGTGATACAAATGACAATAACACAATTAATAGAACAGTAACAGGACAAACGCAGAAAGAGAACGCGAAAACAGTAAATCAGTCCCAGCGATGAAGACAGCGCAAACGAGAGAATTCCGAGGCTTGTTGATGCGGCAACAATCTCCTTAAAACAAATTCGTCCCCTACCGATTGGTGCAGTTAGAACGCGAGACGTCTGTTTCCCAGGATGCAACGGAAAATAGAGGAAATTGGGCACCACCAAATTCGACTGCAACGAACAACTGAAGTGCTTGAACTCTTCTAAAAAGAAAACTTAAAAACTTGTTTTTTGTATTCAACTCCTCAAAAAACGAAATACACCTCTCCATTAAAAAAGAAATTAACATACCAATTAAACTGTGTTAGTGGGAGATTTTTCATTTGATTTGTAACCACCTAGTTAATTAATAAAATTGAATTAACTGTTATGGAACAATTGGCTAGGCCGGGCTCGCACATTTTGGTCCGGCATTCGTGTACGCATGACACGCGGGTGCACACGAGCCAAGCTTGATTCGGATTTGATTTGCACCCCCCCTCGCGAACGTAGAGAGAGCCTCTATCCTTATAACTCTTACCAATCTACATATGAGCAATCATATATAAGCATAACTTTCCCTCTATAGCTTTCCCATATGGGACAAGTTCAATTCTCCTTATTTTCCAACACCATTAGGTGAACTTTGAGCAACAATTTCTCATTCACCCAAGCACCATTTTAAGCATATGAATATACCATTTCGAACTACTCACGGAGGAGTATCCGAATCATTCAATAAGTGGATCATGCTTAAAATTGTGCATAAAAATGCTTACTCATAAGCATTTTCCAACAGTGAGTAATACTAGAACGGGAGAGTTGAGTAGTTAGTTCAAGGGAAGAAGACGTCAATATTTGAACATGATATACCGAACTCAGGTTTTATTAGATCCTAATCAATTACGACCAATAATTTACAGAGTTGTTTCCCTCTTTATCACGTCATATGATTAAGTTCAGACAAGTGGGAATCCTAACTACAAGATTATGTATAGAGTTTCCTTTCCCATAGTCTCCTCATCTATTATAACACAGTTAGCACCACCTCCAATATGTCTGACCACGAATACACACATAAGAGCATATGCCAAGGAGAATCCATTGTATAAACTTGATGTCACTAGATGAGTAGCCCAGTTTACCCACATTAATATGTTTCTTTGGAGTAATTTTGCATCATTTATCAAAAGAATAAGAATGGAACCCTACGGATGTGTGTCAATTAAAGATAGTTTAAAAAATCGATTATTAAGGATAAGTATCCACTGTTAAGGATTAATGACATAGTTGGAATAGTCACGAGGTATCGTATTTTTTCTAAGGGCCAACTCTGATCTAGATTTCATCAATCCATAACTCAAAAATGGACATTATGAAAAACAACATTTCAGGCTAGATGTGTAATAAGAGATGTTGATACTATTTTCATTATTACAAATGCCCTACAGCTTTGATAGACATGTAGAATACCCTCATTGAATGTTATGGACACCGAATGAAAATAAGCTTCGTGCCAACTTTCCAAAGGTAAATTTTGATTGTCATCAGACATATTTTAGGGCCATGCAATGTCATAAGAAGAGATCAATTTAGAATCCCAAAGGACTAAAGCTATACAAGATTGTCTACGATTGGTCAAACATGACAAAGAACTGAAGCTTATAAGGTTATTAGGACACCATAGGCAGATTATTGTAACTCTTCTACAATAGATAATTCATTACTATGAGTTACTTAAATGGGAGTATTGTTTGAATAGTTCCGGGGAATATGGTATTGTTTCCCACGATAACCTCAGTAATAGGTAGATTTGTCAAGCGTTTATGGTCATTCCAATTAGTATCATACCGACAAAGCAAGCATGGCTGCCTATTAAAAGAGAGTGATCAGTAAATGAGCAGCGGAGTTGTCTTTGTGATATTGGTTTTTTAGATAGTAGATTAGAGAGGTACGAGAAGTTAGTCTCTACAGTCAGTAAATTCGAGATCATGTGGAATAAGATACACATGATGAGAATTTATAGATATAATAGGGTTCATAAGTAGAGACATTTATTGTTAATGAAAGTTAACGCCTCTTCATGAAAAGAGTTTTACATGTTTACAACCGAAAAGAAAATATTAAGCGTCGTCGGGAAGGGTTTAAACCTAGATATTCCTGAATGAAAGCGGAATAATACTTCAATGTGTTTCGTAGTTGGATTCTCACATACTACTAAGGAAAATTACTCAATTCAGAAAATCATGGATAGGTGGACTAAATCTACACACTTCATCCCGTAAAGATAAATTCCGATAGAGGTTTTTGGTTTACATCGAGGCTTTGGAAATTATTCCAAGAAGCTACGGTCTAAATTGATTTCTTCAGTTGAGTTGTTATGGAAACGTCACTAGGAGCAGGAGGCCACCCATAGACTTTATATGTCCAGAGAAGATAATTCCCCGTCAACATTCCAATAATGAATAGGGCAAGTACTCAATTTAATATGATTCGAGGACGAATCATTTTAAGGGGAAATAATTATAACAGCCAAAATTGTACGATCTAGTTAAATTAAAATTTCTGTGGCCTGGGTTTGGTGGCCCAATGGGCATGTTACATAAAATTTGGCCTAAAAGGCCTATAAATGTCACACCAAAGTGACCTGAACAATTAGACCCAATTAGGAGAATTTAATAGGCTTGATGATTTCAGTGCATGAGATTTAGGGCTTGCAATAAAACAAATGAAGCCCATTAATTTTGCCTCCCCTTGGCCGGCCCCTAAGCCTAATTCCTAGAGTTTTCTACAAAACACTTGACAACTTTAGTAGATTAAAAACAAAACACAACAATTATATAAGAAACAGTAGCCAAATAGCTCATTTGTCATGACAAAGGAAACTCCAAATCTCAAATATCATCTTTGTTGCCTTGAAAGAGGGAGAAGAAAATTCAAAAGAAAACAAGCATAAGGATAGTTTAATCAAGCATGACACTAAGTCTTGGAAAGTGAATTAAACCTAGATCAACTTCCCCTTGAGGTAAGAAATTTCACTTAATAATTTGTAATTTTGAGTTTTGGTTAATGATTGATATATATATATGTTGTTGTTGGCGAGTAAGAAATTCTTATATGATAATCATTAGATAAGAAAGATGATTATGTTGTGTTGTGTACAAATTAGTAACCTTAGTAAATTAATAAAGAATGTTTGGTGATGTTAATGTGCTAGATTGTTAGCAATGTTTTGTTTGTCCTAGTTTTTCGACAGATCCGATAAACTAGGACAAACAAAACAATGCTTGTCATTTACTGATCACTCTCTTTTAATAGGCAGCCATGCTTGCTTTGTCGGTAGATACTAATTGGAATGACCATAAACGCTTGAAAAATCTACCTATTACTGAGGTTGTCGTGGGAAACAATACCATATTCCCCGGAACTATTCAAACAATACTCCCATTTAAGTAACTCATAGTAATGAATTATCTATTGTAGAAGAGTTACAATAATCTGCCTATGGTGTCCTAATAACCTTATAAGCTTCAGTTCTTTGTCATGTTTGACCAATCGTAGACAATCTTGTATAGCTTTAGTCCTTTGGGATTCTAAATTGATCTCTTCTTATGACATTGCATGGCCTTAAAATATGTCTGATGACAATCAAAATTTACCTTTGGAAAGTTGGCACGAAGCTTATTTTCATTCGGTGTCCATAACATTCAATGAGGGTATTCTACATGTCTATAAAGCTGTAGGGCATTTGTAATAATGAAAATGGTGTGGGTGATGAGATTATATAATAGATTGTTAGCAATGTTTTGTTTGTCCTAGTTTTTCGACAGATCAATAAATGAGGGGATGATTTTGTGTGTTTTCTTTACTTGTATTGAGTGTGTGATAAAAGTGGAATGTTTGTTACCTTCGATTTGATGGACTTGGCCTTTGAAGTCCAATTGAATTCTAGGCTCTGTTCTGAAATCCAACGTACTACGCCTGCACAAGTGTGTTTGTAAGTTAGAACCTTTATATTCTTACTTTACATTTGCAATAAAGTTGCTAATCCCAAAGTGTGGTATGCTTATGCTTTAATTATATTAGTGAGTAATGAATTTTTCAACCTCATTATCTACAAGCTCATTGGTTTATATATGGTTATATTTGTGTAGGTGTGAACTTTTTATTGACACTTGTCGAAAATTGGATTGTCCTCCAGATGCATGGTATGCATTTGGCATGACACATGCTCTAATATGACATTACATGTAATTACACATGTTATTATGCATATTAAAACATGCTTGCATGTTAACCTCTCAAGTCAAATCCTAGTTTTTTCGGAAGATTTCGAAATCCGGGGGTCAGACTGATCTCTTATGTCTACTATCACTGCAGTTCCGTTGAGGATGCATGCTAAGGAAGATTCAACTGCTTGTCCTGTCCATGGTTGCAGGGCTAAATCTGAGCACCTACAATATATATTGTGATTTGTGTAATAGATTTAAGTAATAGATATTATCAATTTTTTGAATATGTATGCTTTATTTTTGGATAATATAATAGTTTAACGAATATATTTTTAAATTATTTAAATTTATTTTTAAAAATATTTATTTATTATTCGAAGTTCAGAGTTGTAACAGCCAAAATTTTACAATCTAGTTAAATTAAAATCTCGGTGGCTCGGATAAAATTTTTTCTAAGATGAACAAAAATAATTAATTAGAAAATAAAATTTAGTTTGGTGGGCTAATGGGCATGTTACATAAAATTAGGCCTAAAGGGCCTATAAATATCGTACCAAAGTACCGAACAATTAGACCCAATTAGGATAATTTAATAGGCTTGATGATTTTAGTGCATGAGATTTGGGCTTGTAATAAAATAAATGAAGCCCATTAATTTGCCTCCCCTAGGCCGGCCCCTAAGCCCATTTCCTAGATTTTTCTACAAAACTCTTGACAACTCTAGTAGATTAAAAACAAAAGCCAATAATTATATAAGAAACAAGAGCCAGTGTGCTACTATGTCACTACAAAGGAAACACCAAATCTCAAATATCTTCTTTGGAAACAGTGGCCAAATTCCAATTGCGCAGGTCAAAGACCATTTTTACTCTTCAAAAGGAAGCCATTTTGCCAATTGCGTTTTTCTTAAAGAAAAGCAAAACATATTGCTTTTGGCCATGTCAGAGAGCAGGCTTTTCTTTCTTTATTCGGCCATATAATTCAAAAAAGCTGAGGGCATTTGCCTTGTTTCTCACTTAATAAAGATAAGTCAGTGGCTTATGGCCTTTCGGCCAAAAGGAGATTTTTAAAGGCAAATGGCCTCTCGGCCAGAAGAAAAATAAAAGGGCAGAGGCCATTCGGCCAAGGAGGGAGCGGTGGCCATTCGGCCCAGCAGGGAGAGAAATTAATTAATTTCTAAAATTAAATGGGTTGAGTGTTTAAAAAATAAAATCCAAATACTATTACTAACCACTTCTATCAATTGTTGAAAATTGATGTGAGTCATTGGTCCCACTCATTTAATTCCAAATCTAGTTGGCTACTACTCAACACACTTTGGGCTCAGATCCGTTTAATCCGATTAAATGAATTTTCCGTCGCGATGCAATTAAATCTATTTAATAATTAAATAATTATGTCTCGCAAATTATAATTAAAATCGCTTAGGAATTAATTCAAATTAATTCATTTGCAAGAATTAAAATCTAATTTAATTCCGCGTTTAAATCCGATTTCATTTAATCTATCTAATATATTATTTTAGCCCAATTAAATAAATTAAATAGAAAAATCCAATTTAACTATTAAATTTATTTTGCCAATTAATTCCAAATTAATCACGTTCTCTCTTCTTCATAAATTAATCTCAGATTAATTCTTTCTATGATAATTAATCCTAGATTAATTCTTTCCGTAATTAATCCCTGATTAATTTTCTCTCTCTTAATTAATCCCAGATTAATTTTTTCTCTCTTAATTAATCCCAGATTAATATTGTTCGAGTCAAATATCATCGGTGAATCTTTGGGATGCGACCCAAGAGATCTCTGGATATGTTGGCAGTAAATATGGTCATCGGACTATCCGAACACGTGCGTACCTAGTACCACACACTTACCGATTTACAAGACATGGTTGGCTTCTAGCAAAGCACCGTGCCTACCCAATTTTCCAGAAATATTCTGCTACGGAATACAAGATCTTTGTCAGGCGTAGTATATACGTAGTATAACATATTACGATCCAGTATCGGATGTCACATGCTAGGCCTGGGGCTGGAATTGTGTCTGCCCCGTACGCAGCATATATCGGATCACTAGCAACTAGTCTCTTTATGATCGGAAAGTCATGACCTAGTCATACTTCCCCGATGGCTATAACACTTAGAGTACCAGTTTTGTATCCCTACGTGATCATCATCTCCATATGACTGAAGTGATACTTCCATCTTGACATCACACCTAATACACTACGATTCTCAGTATACCCAGAAGAGGCGTACACAGAATCTGTTAAAGCCCCGGACGACCAAAACCAAAGTATACTGATTGTCGCAAGTATTAGCGATGCAAGTCTCAGGTTAAGACCAAATATTTCGCATTATCGATGTCCAATCTCGTCTCGATAATACTACGACTATGGATATTTAATGATTAAACCTTTGTGGATTAATACTATCTTATATCTTATTAATATGATACTAATCATATGGACTTTTATCATTTATATATCTAGGTAATCCAATTACAAATGATAAAAGAGCAATTTCCTTTGTCACATATTTAATTTGTACAACAACACTATGTTCTGTACAAATAGTGA
Source organism: Zanthoxylum bungeanum (assembly GCA_019454045.1). Taxonomy (NCBI): domain Eukaryota; kingdom Viridiplantae; phylum Streptophyta; class Magnoliopsida; order Sapindales; family Rutaceae; genus Zanthoxylum; species Zanthoxylum bungeanum. The sequence continues at coordinate 122,030 of SKCR01015022.1, read as the reverse complement.
TGCTATGGGTCATAATTGTCCAACATCTCTAACCTCTGTGGTGTACTCAGGAAACCTAGTTTCCTAATGGGCTAGGATCCCGTTAAAAGATAAACAACCTTGACTTTAGACAACAAGTTGTATAAAATTAAATAGGTAGATCTCTAAGGTCAATTGGATCTCATCCAATTCCTAGATCCAGTAGGTGGACCTCCAAGTCCGAAACATATATCCAATATATGCCAATTTATCCAATAAATTTCCTAATATTTTCCTCTAAATCAACTAAGCCTTGGCTTTGGCTCAACAAGCTTAATGATGTTGGTTATTATCTAGGTCCCAAGATCAAACAAGACATGAAATAATGCGTGAATACACCAACGAAGGTAGCCGAATACTTACCTCGGTCGGTTGAGTCGATTTGAAGACGAATCAAGCCATAAAGCCCACTGCCTTGGTGCGCCCACTGCTGCAGTTCATGCTCACTGGTTTGGCAGTTTCGGGTCTCATTTCGAAGCTCCAAACTCCGTCGGATGAGTCCCGCCTCATGGGTGAACCTCCCTAACACCTTCACAATAGTCGCAATTGTGCTAGCACTTGATTTCTCAACATGAAAATCACTCATTGCTTCCTTTTAAGCTCACGGCAGTGAGCTGTGAACAAGAAGAGATGAAGCCCCTTGGGCGTGAGTTTTTTGGTGAGAAAAGAGAGAAGTGAAAAAAAAGTGTAAAGTTGGTGATGCATTTTCCAAAAATGCTTTATATATTTTCCAAGAAAATACATTAAAAACAATTACCAAAAATAATTTATCAAATAAATAAAATGGTAAAAGTCTCCACCAATTTTACTATTTCACCTACTTCCATCAACTATTCAATGTCACTTTAATAAAGTCATGTGATGCAAGTCAATCCATCAATCCATCAATCAATCAATCAATCCCTCAAAGTGACTTTTGATTTGACGCTTGATGTGACGATTGATTTGACGCTTGATGTGACTTGCGTCGCCGCACTCGAATTCGAAATACGAATGCGCTCGCAATCACACTCGGGCTCGGGTTCTTTAATTCCAAATTAACGATTTTTCCGTCGCGTCGTAATTAAATGATTACGCCTAGCGAATTCACTATTCACGTCGCTAACGAATTAATTCTAAATTAATTCGTTCGCCCGAATTAAAATCTAATTTTAATTCCGCGTCGAAATCTAATTTCATTTAATATATCGAATATATTAATTTGCCGATTAATTCCAAATTAATCGTCATCTCTCTCTAGACGATATTTTATCCTAGATAAAATTTCTCCGTAATTAATCCTAGATTAATTTTCTCTTTCTTCTATATAATCCCAGATTATTAATGAGTGCGAGTTATGCGTCATCGGTGCATTATCGGGAAGCGACCCATGAGATCTCCGGATATGTTGGCAGTAAATACGGTCGTCGGTGTATCCGAATCACGTACGTACAAGTACTACGTTCTACCGATTTACGAGACAAGGTCGGCTCCTAGCAAAGCACGATGTCTACCAAATTCTCCGGTCATATTCATCTAAGAATATTAAGATCTGTATCAAGCGTAGTATACCATTGTATTGTGTATATCGGTCCAGTATCGGATAGTCACGTGCTAGGGCTGGGGTTGGATAAGTGTCTACCCCGTCCGAAGCACATATCGGATGTCTGGTAACATAGTCTCTATAATCGGATATTCATAACCTGGTCACAATATCCCGATTGGTTGCGCAACATTCAAGAGCACTAGCACCGTATCCTGCGTGACATCATCTCCACTATGACTGAAGTGATACTTCCGTCTTGACATCACACCCAATACACTACGACTCTCTGATAAACCCAGAAGTGGTGTACGCAGAACCGGTTAAAGCCCTGTACCACCAAGACCAAAGTCTATCGATTATCGTAAGTATTAGCGATGTAAGTCTCAGGTTAAGACTATACACACCTACATTGATTTCGGCCTCCCATAGACACATAGTCATAATACCAATGGGATTCCGAGGGGTCTATCCAGAACGAAGCTGTTTCCCGTACCATCGGTGAAACACGACCTCCTATCGCACTTGCATAAGTATCCGATACTTATATATATGAGAACTATGCCGTTGTGCCCTCACAACGCACACAAGTGCAATACTAGCCTATTCCGCATTATCGATGTCCAGTCTCGATAATACTCCGGCTAGGGATATTTAATGATTAATCCTTCGGGGATTGATACTGTCTCATATCATTCTCAATCCAGGAACTAATCATAGGGACCTCTATTCATTTATATATCTATGGTGATCTAATCACAAATGATGAGAGTGCAATTTCCTTGTCACATAGTTAATTTGCTACAACAACACAATGATCTGCGCAAATAGTGACGCTATGGGTCATTTTGTCCAACAATCTCCCACTTGGCACATAGCCAGTCACTCAAGTGTCCCACACCCGAACTATGTACGGTTCGCTCAAATTGCTGAGGAAAGGTTTTCGTCAGCGGATTTGTTTGATCATCGTTTGACGCGATTTATACGATCATCACATCGCCACGATGTATGATCCGAACGAATCAGATGATATAGAAGTATATATCTAGATCGTCGATGAGACCTTTAATTCCTTAGCATGTGCTGACGCCTAGCTCAGCTGCTAACAGAACTATATCTAATCTAATTAGATTATTTTCGATCCAAATGGCTTCTTTTGCTGCCTTAGCTGCAGCAATAATCCGCATTTGTTGTTTATTCGGCAACAGTTATCTTGCTCGGAATATTTCCAGCTCAGTGTTCCGTTATTCAAACTTTATAGTACCACAGTATTTAACTGTTTGGAAACTTGCAGCAGTGATCCCAGTCACTTCAAGTTCTCCTTCTCCATAGTTTAAGACAACATCTTTAGTTCTCTCAGATACTAACAGATGTTCTTAATCTTTAATCTAGTGACTATCACTTGGATTGACCTGATCGTGACTCCATATGCTCGAAGCGTATGAGACACCCTATCAAGTACATTTTAAATGTACAATTTCCAGAGAGTGTTAACAACTCCAAATCTATCCCAGTAGATCTTTATTCCTTGAATAAAGGTTGTTACTCCCCAGAATTCTACGGAGAATTTCTATTGAAAGAATATCTATGAAAGCCAAGCTTTCACCAATTGCTTTATTGGGAATTTCACTGTCAGTGCGCTCCCACTAACCTCCTCATATACACAAGAATCATTTCGTTTTGAATTAAATCATAAACCATTATGATTACATCAAAACGTCAGTTCCAAGAACCTTATGCTTGCTTCAATCCAAACATGGATCGAATAACCCGCAAACCTTGTTTGTCGGTTATACAAAATTGTCAGGATGTTGTAAACATCCTCCAAAAGGTTTCATTTTCAGGAAAGCGATTTTGATCTATAACTGACACATTTCATAAATGAAATATACAGTTATCTTCAAGCATCTTCAAAATGGATTTACCATGGCAACAGGTAAAAGGTTGAACCGTTATTAACACAATGTTGATAACGATACCTTTCCGTCAAAGCCCAGCTTTGTACGTTGGTATGTTGCCTTCCATGTATGTCTTCCTTGAAGACATTTATAGTACCAATAGGCACAATGCCTTGTGGTACAACAACTAGTATCCAAACATAGTTGTTATACATGGAATCCATTTCGGACTCATGGCACTTTGCCATAACAGGGAGTCGATACCTCGTATCACTTTCTCATAACGTAGTCGGATGGTACACCTCCATAAGATTGACATCTTTATGGGGTGAGATCAGAAACCCATACCCTAGGTTGTTTTCTGACTCTATCCGATCTACTAGTTTCTTGTGTATTTGAAGATTAATGGTATAGATTCATCATAGATGAACTATTTGTGTTCCATTAAGGACTTCGTGCCTAGAACAGTATTACTCCGATTTTCATCGAGTATCACTATCCTCCCACTGACCACTGCATATCAGTATTCCTCTCAGGAAAAACTGCATGGTGAGCAACAATCACATTGTTCTCATGTGAGATTTACAAGTACTATACTTAAGGTTTCCCTTAGGATAACCTATATTGGCACTTATCCATTTCGGGTCTTTTAGTTTGGTATCATCCAAACGTTATGCCTGGCATACCCAAATTATCAGGAATGAGAAACCTCGTTTCTTCCTGTTCATATCCTATATGATATCTGTCAAACAGATTTATATGGAACCTTATTCTAAATAAGTTTTGCACTGTTAATACATATCCTATTGAAGGAAACAGTAGCTCAGAGCGACTCGTGATAAACCTTATCATGTCCAACAAAATTCGGTTTTAGTTCGGACACACCGTCTAACTGACGTGTCTCGGGAGGAGTACTCATATGAAAGAATACCGTACTCTTTCATGTACATGTGAAACTTACTGCTTAAGTATTTTCCATTACGGTCTTACCGTGGCGGAATAATACTATAGCCGATCTGTTTATTTACTTCGTGTCGAAACTTCAAAAGTTTCTGATCTGTGTTCTTCAAAAGAAACACATAACCACAACGTGATGCCACATCCGTTAAGGTCACGAAATATTCATGTTCACATCTAGCCTAGCTAGATATGGGCCCACTTACTTCACCATGAATAGGGCTAACAGATCGGTGGCCCTTTTACTATTACCAAGTAAATAGTATTTTAGGTATTTTACCTAACAATCTAGATTCGCAGACCTTATTTGAATAGTCAAATCAGTCCTAGTACCCACTCTTTAAAAGTGTGGAAATAAGAGTCTTGTTTAATTCTGTCCTAGACAACAATGCCACAAATAAGTCTCTACTGATAAAATCAATTTGAGCTATTTATTTGTCATTTTATATGTTTGAGATTTTATTTATATTCAAAATATAAATTCTGTTATTTACATCTAATGTATTTATCTCAGTATCATCTTTATATAATGAAACACTTAGTGTTCTAGAATATAAAGGTTTTATCCGCATCGGATTAAACACTGATATAGAGATAATGTCTCTAGTCAAACTAGTTACATCATAACATTTCCTAATTTAAGTACATACCCAAAGGGTAGTTCCTAAACTTAGGTATCTACGGTCGAAACAGCGACTTTCATCCCGTTTCCGATTCGCAGAGAAATCTCAGCTTGAAGTCAGTATCCAGCTCATAGCGGATTCTGAACATCAATACACATATTTTATGTACCACACTAAGTATTTAAAATCCAATTTCAATACTAGTAGTGAACATAACTTTGACAAATATTTTTAAAGTTAGAGCCTCGCCCTTTCTTTAATTCCTTCGTGTCTTCCATATCCAAATGGTAGTCACTTTGGGATATGTCAATTATCTTTTCAATATTTCACAAACCTTTGGCCAAGCCTTGGGTTTTAGAATATCGAAATGATGTGCACCTTGTGCAACTTGCCCAATTGAAAACTTTGACTTTAAAATAGATTTATTGTCAAGTATATTAAATTAAGCACTAAAGTCATCATTACATAAATCTTCCAAAGATTTTATGCTCTACTAATTTGCTTAATTATGGGCCTAGATATAACAAGTTATTTTATCCAATAAAGTAACCTATTATTAATTCCCAATGAAAATTAAATCATTTAAATATTCAACTTTTCAAATCCTTTCTTGATTTTAATAGTCTAACTATTTAATCAATTTTAATAAATGTACTATTTATTATAATGATTACAATAATCCAATTATTTAATCAACTATAATCTTTAATATTGATTACTATAATCCAATTATAAAATCAACTATCATTTTAATTCAATTATATTGATTACTATAATCCAATTATAAAATCAACTATATATCGAATGAGTTTGTATATAGTCAAACTATATATATTTTTAAAACAACATAAAATATTAGTCCAACTAATACTTTTGATTAAGATGACGAGTAAAATATAGATGAGCGCGTTTAGCGAGTATTCGAACGAATGTTGCAAATTCAATACTTGCCTCCCACTATTTTTCGTCGAGCCTCTAACCCTCTGTCGAGTACTCGGGAAACCGTGTTTCCTAGTGGGCTAGGATCCCGTTAAATGTCACACAATCTTGACTTTGGCCAACAAATTGTATGATAATTAACTAGGTAGATCTCGAAGATCAATTGGATCTCATCCAACTCCTAGATCCAGTAGGTGGACATCCAAGTCCCAAACATATATCTAATATATGCCTATATATCGAATATATACCCTAACCTCTTTCCTCTGAATCAACTAGGCCTTGGCTTTGGCACAACAAACCTAGTGATCCCAGTCAAGCGCGGACCCATTGACATGGAAGCTTCGTAATCAATGTCAATGGACAAGAAGTGGTCTTGACTTTGGCCAACAAATCACAACTTGGACACGACACCCATATGGAACAAAGCCTCGTGATTAAAACACATCTTCGACGGACAAGGGCTTGACTTTGGCCAACAACCCCTGCCAATCTCGGATCTTGAGCAAGAATCACTCAATGGAAGGAAAATAAACGCTTGATATTTAACGAGGGTTTTTCGCGTGCAAATTGGCTACCAATTTAATTATCTTTGTTAAGGTCTCATCATCATACACCCTTAAACATGCATTCTAAATACATAATAAAGCGATTATGAAAATAAATAATAATGATATGCGGATGGATACTTAACACATTGATCCTAGATCAAATCTCTCACTTTCTCACTCAAGCTAGCACTTGTATTATTTCTACCCGTTACACTACACTTCTAAAGAAACCTCATTTACATGGAGGGGAATAGGTGAGAAGAGAATACAAAGAGAATGAAGGTGATAAGGCTGGACACGCAGGTCCAATTTAATAAATCGAATTTATTACAACAATTTCTAAAATTGCCCCACCCGACTAATATCCATCCGATATACATTATTCATTCATCAACCACGTATTCACACAAAAGCATGCTATCAATCAATCTAATCAAATTAATTAATCTGATAATTAAGTGATCATCCAATGTTCAAACAACGATTTGATTTTATTCGAGTCAAACTCGTTTTTGCGAATAAGTACTCAAAGTACGAATTCTTGAATTAAATTAAACTACATCATTAAATCCAATATAACATGTATTTAATACTAATTCACTATTCAATTCCAAATTAAATATTACACTTTTATTTAATAAACCTTTTTACGATTTAAATTCCAAATTTAATCATAATGCGTCTCAAAGACCGATTAACGTCCAACGTCAATTCAATTAAAGTCCAATGGGCTTTTAATTGATTTCTTTAAGGCATGGGCTTCGGAAACCAAAGCCCAATCAAGGAGTAACCCCATAAGCCTAGAAATCAATTTAGGCCCATTAGGCCCAATTGAACTTTAAAGGTTCATTAGTCGCATTTGGGCTTTATGGTTAAGGTTTTGGGCCCAATTGGATCCAATCCACTTGGCCTAAACCAAACTTGATAAATCAAGCCCAATAGGCCCAAATACAACATTAGAAGACCAAATCCAATTTAAGCCTAAATAATTAAATTTCATGAATCCAATTCCGCAATTTAATTACCTAAAGTGCATTACATGATTAATCAACTAAATCAACATTTCCAAAACACTAAATTAGTCCAATTAATCATACTCAATTCATTATTATATGTCCAACACACAAATTGAAAAATCAAACCCATTACATGCTTTAATGCTCTCGGCTAAAGGATGGATTTTGTGTCCGATTTGGTTTCAATCCAATCGAACCCACAATCGACATCAAATCACCATCCAATTTGATTTCATACACATCCAATGTCACAAAATCAAAATTACCAAGACATTAGGGCAATCAAGCCATTCGGCCAACATAGAATTTTTGGGGTTTTTGTCCAATTCGAAATCCAATCCAATTCAATTCAAAATAACATCAACCTAAATGATTCTAACTCATCAAATGAATTAAAAATCAAAAATTTCCAAGAACCCAAAATCACATTCACATTCGGCCAAGGTCATCAATTTGGGGAAAATAATTCCAAATCATTTTTCAACAAATTGGTCCAACCAAAATGAAATTAGACATGTTATAAACATACTTAAACAATCAATTTATTCAAATCATGCTTAACAAACATTTACCCAAATTTTAAGCCCTACAATTTCATGCTTGAACCTATAGCTCTTGATGCCATTGTTGGTTATTATCTAGGTCCCAAGATCAAACAAGACATGAAATAATGCGTGAATACACCAACGAAGATAGCGGAATACTTACATCGGTCGGTTGAGTCGATTTGAAGACGAATCAAGCCATAAAGTGTTGGATAAAATGACCCATAGCGTCACTATTTGCACAGATAATTGTGTTGTTGTAGCAAATTAACTATGTGACAAGGAAATTACACTCTCATCATTTGTGATTAGATCACCATAGATATATAAATGAAGAGAGGTCCCTATGATTAGTCTTACCTAAGTCTTATTTACTCCGTGAAAGCAGTGGGAGTAGTCTCTGTTATATTTGATATAAAGTTTTATATAAGATATAAAACTAAGAGACTTATGAGATACTCATATTATTCGTACATTATATATGATCTAATAAAGGACATAACTAGGCTATCTGTATGACAGTTAGTATAACTGTTGGACAGTTATTGTGTGTCTTATATAAAGTATTCATCTTTCGTAAAGGATGATTCCTTTTTCGAAAGAGATATTGATTAGAATGTCTAATCAATCTTATGTATCATTTGATGATGACATAATTAATACTTTATTATGTGTGATTAAAGATATCAATTTAATCGTAATTGTTACGAGTTATTTTGATATCATATAGACCATATGATGGATCTTGAAACACATTCTTTTTTATCTTTGAGATATTAAGAACGAGTTTCTAATTCATGGAGAATACAGTCTGCAACCATTATGGTCATATTAGTTTTGAGACTAATTATGACGTTAGACAGTCTACGTCATAAAGAGTCACAAAAGATGCAGTGGGAGTGTCACGAATGATTCTACTATTTAGTAGAATTAGATGCAACTTATGAAGTATTGACTTATGAAGTTGCATAGTGACCTTATAAATTAGAAGTTTTATATTGGTGTTGTGCTTGCGGTTGTCCGCATAGTATTTTGGATTTGATCCCAAAATACTTGAACAACTCAGTAGATGTAGCACAATACTGATGTAGCATCAGAGTCATATTACTTTATAATTTAGATTCTACAAAATATGAATAATGATGGCTATGGGAACGATGGAGTTTTTTTGACAAACTCAATATGTCATAGCGGACCTGCTTCTTGTTGCCTACCTCTTGAGTACTGGGTGAGCTTTTGAGGGCCATGAGCATACGATACACATTGAGATGTGTATATGATATCATGGATTGGCACTAGAGTAAGTGGGAGAAATTGTTGGGGTTGGTGCTCAGAGCGCCAATCCGAACCGTATTTATGTCAGATTCATGAATACGAACATCCCATTTTCCATAATATTATTTATTTATGGTTGCACCTCTTGTTTTTATATACGTATTCGATCTGATTACGATTAGATTTAAACTAAGTGTTGTTTAGTGATATGTATATATTAGACAAAGGCCCGATAATATATAATGCAGTACACAGTTACAAAGTTAGTTTGTAATTGACATTGGGAAGTGTCACTGCTAAATGTATATTATCAAATACTGTTCTTGGTCAAGATTCACTAACACGGGTCAGTTAGTCAAATCTGTTGAGACCAGTACATGTCGTATATCGAGACTTGGTCCGATGGTTTATCCCAATGAACCATGAGTCTAGGGAGACTCGTATAGACGTGTAGGTGTTTATAATGGATAAACATTGAACGACTCACCGAAGATTCCTAATAGATAGTAAACCAACGTCAATAAGAATATTCTCGGGTTGAGTAGCATAGTGGTCCTTCGACTTGAGATATCACTGTGGATGTGTAAGACATCATCCACACTTAGATGACAGTCACGTCACCGATCTATTTAGATCAGACCTCCGACTTTTCTTTGGGTGTGGACCGATCCTCAGGATATCTTGTGTGTATCAAGATAGGATCCGTCAGTTCTGTGTACAGAACATAGGTAGTCCATATGTGATTAGCAATCAGTTAAATCTATGGCCATAGTATACTTTGGAAATGAGTTCCGAATGTTATTTATAGATTGGTAATAGATACGTCGACGGGATAATACCTATAGAGCTTTGACGTTTACATCTATATCTCTGGGATTATCTGGATACCTGTGACGGGGGGATTATACGTATGCAATGTCCTCGACCTGTATGATTCAGCTAGTTTATCCGTGGTCATAATTTACGGGTGGGTAAATTATGGACACGAAATTTCGATTTTGTGACAGATATACCTGAATCTAGAGAGTCTCACTAATGAAATATACCCGTAGAGCACTAGGGCAACTTTTATGAATAATGATGATTATTTATAAATCGTTTAAACGTTAAACGAAAAATACATGCGAACTGGTCGAACCATCATATCCTAATTGATGTGTATTTGTATTTAATATATGATATTATTAAATACACAATAATAAATTGTCAAATAAAGGTATTTGACATATATCATTAATATATGTATTTGAGATATTTAAAGTAAATATAATACATATATTTGAGATATTTATATTTAATTAATTAATTAATTAATTATTTAATTGTTAAATGATTAATATAATTAAAATATAAATATCTCACCAAATGATAAAGTTAGGAAATGATTATAAGTGTAAATTGTTGACTTTAAAGTAAGGAAATGGTAGTCAAATTGGATTTGACTTCTTAGATTTTTTTTAAATTGTTTAAAATTGAAATATCAATTTCCTTTATTTATTAGCAAATTCGGCCAACACCCTTATATAAATATAAGTGTTATATTTTTAAGTTGCAATTGTTGACTTAGTTGAATAATTCATTAAAGTGTAATGATTTAGAAAACAAGTTGACAAGTTGTAATTTAAATGAAACAAATACTAAATATCTAGATATTTATACTACCAAATTCGGCCAAGGCTATTTTTTGGAGAGTATATATTGTTTTGTTTCATTTTTAGAGTTTAACAAGTTCATTAGACACCAAATAAAATACAAAAGTAGTTGAGAGAAAAGCTTGAAGGCTAAAGGAAAATGGCTTGGAAAATCATGATTTTGTAAGTTATTTTTCAAAGTATTCAACATGAAAATTGTTTCTAACATGCTTAGCATCATTTTATGTTGTTTTGGTGTTGTCTCTCTTCTTATAGTTTGTGTTTATTTTGGTTGTGAACTTTGATGAAAGATTGAAGCATGTAAGTAAGCTTAAAATTGTTTCAAAGCTTTACTTTTGATTTTTAGAAAATCAAGTTGCCATTCTAGAGTTGGTAAGTCACTCCTTGGTGACCTATAATTGTTCTAGATTTGTTTCGAAGTGGTGAGGCTAGATTGGTGAATCATTGAATGGATTAAAGTGTTGTATTTTGTAAATTTGGTGAAATTGGACAATTTGAAGAAATTGAAAAATTAGGGTTCATAACCCACTCTAAATTTGGGGCTTTTCATATATGTGATGTATTATGGTATGAATATGATGCATGTAAAATTTTAGGTTGATTAGATTTGATCTTGGCATGTTTTGAACTAAACAGACCAAATTACAATTAATTGAAAATTTTGGGTGGCTCACGACATTAAACTAAAAATTGGGGATTTGTGTGAAATCTGATTTTGATGCATTGGATGTGTTGAAAACATTTTAGAAATGATTTAGAATCATCCAAAATTGTATTTGACAACTTTTGTACTAGAATGATCAATTAACAAAGTTTTGGGGCAATTCGGCAATTACCAAGAAATTTGATTTCTTGTCTAATTTTTCAGAATTTGATAATTGGATAATTAAATAAATAAGTTTATTTAATTGATCCGAGAAAAAATTTTGAAATCGGAAAATTTTGATTTTCCGCAATTCCGCTGCGTTACCGATATTCCCCCTTAAAAACCCCAACACTTGTTAACTAGCCATTAATAAGATTGATTTGGTAAACTTAAAAATGAACTTGGAAAATGGATTTTAGGTTTAGCCTTAGACTCAATAGCGCACGATCTCACCTTGAGGCAAATGGCTCTTAGGTAGATTTCCTTACATGATAGGAATATACCTGTCGGGCGGGGGTAGCCATAATTGGAACTTAATCTTAATGAATTCAGATGACTTGGTTAACATAGGAATATGATTAATTTGGTTACACTGGATGTTTGCAACTGACTATCGGAAGAGGATTTTTCATATTTTCGTGTTCCATATTAATAAACTGATATATTACACAAATATGAGATAACCACTTCATCTTTAAAAGATATTGGAATGATTCACAACCCTAGATAGATTTATAATATTGAATTTTCCATAAATTTACTTTCGCACTATTTTATATACTTGTTTTTAGAAAAAAAAATCATCATCCAAACAACAATCAATCTATTAGATACTCGTAAACATTTAACGTCATAAATTAATAGCTAAGGTATTAAGTCCTCGTGGGATCGATACATTTTATACTACTTGAAAGATACGTGCGCTTGCGTTACGTGAGTGATTTCACTCAATCAGTCTCACTAATGATAACTCACTAATGAAAACATAGCTTTGGAAAAGATCAAACTTACTTAACGAGCTTGATTCATATATCCAATAGTCTTCTCCTTGTTGAAATGTTGTGGAGAAATTTCAAAGCTAGCAAGCTTGATTCCAAAAGCCGGTCTTCTTCTCCTTGTTGTTGTATAGAATTCCCAAAGCTAGCAAGCTTGGTTCCAAGATTCAATCTTCTTCTTCTTGTTGAAATATTGTACAACTTCCAAAACTTCTCTAAACACTTCTTTTACTTAGGAAAATATCTCCAATTCTTACTTGTTTTTAGTTTTCTCAAGCTTGATTAAAACCTTTCTCAAACTTGTTATTTATAGTAAAACTTAGGCAATTTTAATTAATAAAAGTCTTAATCAAATATTAGGTAGGCTTAATCAAATATGTATAATTATGTGTGACTAATCACATTTGTCTACCACTTTGATTTAATCCAATTAAATCAAGATAAATTTTAATGAATTATTTCAATGTCTACCACTTTGATTTAATCCAATTAAATGAAGCCAAATACACATATTTTTACATATTACCAAAATATTCTCACATGGTACTGATATTTATGAAATTACGACAAATCCCTTATGTAATTTTGGATTAATCCAATTAATCCAATTGGGTCAAAGTAAATAATCAATGTTATCTAATAAAACTTAATTATCTTAGTAGAAAATTATAATATCAAATATTATTTATTATAAAAAATTATCGGCTACTCAAGTGCTCAACGAGTACACTTCATATTGTGGGACTCTCTAAGTTCAGACATGTTCATCATATAAGCCTAGCTTATATGTACGTAATTCGACCACCTCCGAATTTGCAAAGAACACGAATGCCATTTCTGAACTATACAAATCAAGATCATCATATATGTTTAACAATCAATTCGTCGTATGCTATCCGAGTTGTGCTTACGAAATATAGATTACACCATCAAGTTTCTGAGGCATACATCTCATGTCGACATATCCATAATTCTTTACAACTAATCAAAACCATTTCTGATATATGCGATCCACCCTAGGTGATCGATTTTGGCTAAAGAATTAAGATTCGTAAGTTACATGGATACTTAAACCCCTTATGGTACACATACGAGCCGACGGATCATATCCTTATAAGCACTTGATTAATAAGTACATCGGTCTACACTCAACGAACATCGAGCGGTCATACCATGAAATATTTCTGACATACATGACATCTAAGTGTGGAGGATCTCACACAAAGTCAATGCTATCATATAATCCAAGGATCACAAATGCTACTCGACTAGAGGAAATTCTTATTGACGGTGGTGTGTACTTCCAACTATTAGGAATCACTTGTGAGTCATTTGGTATTCACTGTAACGAATACCCACATGTCTATACGAGCTTCCAAATCTCATAGTGCATCGGGTTAAACCATTGGAACTCCAATTCCAATATACGACATATGCTAGTCTTATAGGTTATAGGAATTCGAGCGTATTTCCAAAACCAACGATTAGGAATATTTAATTTAAAACTAGTTTATAATAGTAATATTATCCTAATATCAGACCACCCAGTGTCCAGTATTATTACATGACTATTCTAAGGTCGATGTCATTCTTAACATATTTATACATCAATCTAATATGCATAATGACATTATCATTAATAAGGTTTGAAATGAAAATATAGTTATCTTATTAATAAATAATAAAATATAATGCACAATATATTTATTAGGATTGGAGCTCCAAGCACCAACTCCAACACATACCACCGGTGAAACCACTTCACGTATTCAAGTGAGAAATCGAGGTTCTGAAATGTTGACAAGATATTTCACTCTTGTCATGAATGATGTCACTGGTGAGAAGAATGATGTCTGCAATTATTATGGAAAAATTTACAAACGCACTGGTGGATATGGAATTAGGATGGGTTATATGAGGAGTACTCATAAAGCTGAGTTTGAGATTGATATAACACAAACACAAATGACAAGATTTTCTGCTTCCGGTCCAGGTTCTTCTTCTTTTACTAAATTATTTAAATATAATGAATCTCCATGGAAAGATAATTTAAATCGTCTTTTAATGATTTAATACATGAAAATTTGAATCATGATGCATGTATCTGTAGAGCTAGCATATAGTATGGACAGTAATATTCTTGATGACAGAAGATCAAGGTTGAAACCAGAGATGTTAGAAGCTCAAACGTGCATTGACGATTTGTGTAGGGCGGAAAGTCGTGAACAAGAAAATCAGTCGGAAACTTTTCAAGATTTGTGTGATAACACGGACACAACTGGAATCGAAACCTCAAAAATCGAATTGCCTTCCCCGGATGATGATGCATAAAATATTGATGGGGGTAAATTATTAAAAATAAAATATAACAAAATTACGTGATCTTTGATTCCTCTAAGTCTACGCCTCAAAAGGATATGGAGACAACTTATGTAAGTGTGAGCTCTCTTTTTTCAAAACAATAAATAAATTATCAATGCCTACTTTTAGTCTTACTCTTTAGTAAATCTTTAACTTTTATTATTTTATAATAATTTAAATTAATTTATTTACTCTTTATTAAATCTTTAATTTTTTATTATTTTTATAACAATTTAATTTTATTTAGTAAAAAATCGATTTCAAACCTTAAACCAAACCGAACCGAACGGTTCAGTTGATTCAAGGTTCGGTTGCGATTCAACTTTGGCCGAACCGTAACTGATCAAACCATAAACCGAACCGAACCGAACCTTATGATTCGGTCGGTTTTAAGGTTCGATTGTTGTTCGACTTTGGCCAAAATCGCAACCGAACCATTGGTCTATGGTTCAATTGCGGTTAGACCAAAGCCGAACAGCCAACCGCACAATTCGATTACGGTTTTGAACTGTAACCGAACCATGTGCCTACCTACCAGCACTCACTGAATTAAGTACAAGATTAATTTACAATTAGGGGTACTATTGGCCAATCCCTTGGGATTTTTTTCTTATTATTTTATTATTAATTCAAAAATAGGAATAGTTTTCAAATTTTAAATAGGTGAAAATAAATTATTTTATTTTGCCTAAAAATATTTAAATGAATTAGAGTTATTTGAAATGGTATTACATGTATATCTATCTTAAGTTCTTGACTGCATTTTGTTGTTCTTGCAAAATGAAAATATCTAAAATAAATAGTATATTAGCATGAGTACCTTTCGAAGCATCACATTCCTTTAGAAATAAAATAATTTTATCTTATCCAAATAAATTAGTTTAAATACTTCAATAACATCTTAAAAGTTTTTAAAGAATAATTAAAAATAAGAATTTATATTAATAATAAGGGGATAGATTTTTACATAGATATGAAATAAATAAATTATACTACATAGATAAAATTGTCTTAGTATAGCCTGAATAAGTCTGCCCTAAATTTTGAGATGAAGGATAAAAAAAATCATATTTCAGACAATATCTAATTCTGAAGTACATGTATGTAGTTTAAAATTGTAAGCAAGTTCGAAATTGTAAGCAAGTGTTCTCATTTTCCGAAACTATTAGACATCAGAGTCGGCTTTGGGCATAGGCCAGCTACGCACCCATCTATGGCTTCGAAGTTTTTTAATTATATTCTCCAAATAATTTAATAGTTAAGGAAACTAATTTTTTTTATTATAATATTATGCTATATCCATTGGCTTTAAAATTAAAAAAAAAATGGTATTTGGATCAGAAAATGTTAGGGTTGGCTCTGATAGATAGACTCTAATCTCATAATTGTATTTTTATTAAAATTAAATAACTTCGATTATTATTTTTGTTCTTTTTAAAGATAAGGAATAGACAAAGTTTGTGATAAATTAAATAAAATTACTTGAAAATTATCGGACCGTAACCCTTATGGGCGTAAATAGATTATTACTTGAAGTTAGTGATAAAGTTAATTAAAAGGAGATTATAAGTACACATATTTAGGAGAGTTTTTACGGATATATTTTACTCATATTTATGATTTAGCGACATTGGAATCGAATTTACACGAGTGATGACTAACAACATGAAAATTCATAATATATGACTAAAAAATGTGTTGGCGGTATTCTCAGGCCCTATGATATTTAAGCAGTACGACATGGGTAAAAAGGTAACTTCTGTTAACCAAGACCCTCAATACCAAACCCGACCAAAAAACATAACATGTGCCAACAATGAAGACCGAGCACTTGATGGTCAATGACCGACCACAAAAGCCAACAGTACGGGGCCGAGCACATTATGATCGGCAACCGACCACTACAGACCGGATGGTCGAAGCATTATCAGGACGACAGCAGCATTCTCAGTTCAAAAGACCATTGTGACCGACCTCATGAAAACCGAGAAAATGGCGAGATACGCTCCAGAAGATAAGACATCATATTCTTACGGATAAGAAGATAAGTTATCCTACTTTCATGGGGAAAGGTTGATAAATCAATGTCCTAATAGGATATGGGAGGTGAATGAGTCAGTATCCTAATAGAATATGGGAAGTGAATGTAGATTCGACTAGGAAATCTTATAGAAAAAGGAATCTGATTTCTTCACTATTATAAATACGAGGGGAAAACGTGCTTGCAAGAAAGAGAGTTGGGAGTTAAGAATAGAGCAAGAGAGAATTAGACTTGTAATCACGAAACAGGTCAGAAAAGCATATTTTGGTAATAAAACATCATCCGTTCTGTGCCCGTGGATGTAGGTGGGATCTGATCCGCCGAACCACGTTAAATCTCTTTATCGATTGGCGTATTTATCTGTCTTTTGCTAAATTTACTTTTGGTTCCCCCATAACCGAACAAATTCACTATTGAGGGAGGATTGTCTCGGGAGTAATATTCCAATATTGCCCTGAGACCAAAATCAGCCGTCAACAGTTGGCGCCGTCTGTGGGGAATCAACAAAAAGCATCTCGCGTGGTCAGACGATGGCAGAAGGTGGAGAACACCAGTCGTCAGAGAGTCCAACAGCAGATTGGATGAAGAAGATAGAGGAAAATATGAGGAAAGATAGGGAGGAAAATCAAATCCTTCTGAAATCCATGATGGACGAACTGGAAAGGATGAAAGAAACGAATAATGAGAAACACGAAGCCGGAACCATTCGGAGGAGAGGCGGAATAGCAGAAGGAAAAATGGTTGCAGATGTGAGTGATGATGATGAATCGAGGAGGAAAGGTCCCTACAGGATGAGGTCCATAGTGATAGAAAAAGATTTACAAACGGAAGATACGTGGGAAGAAGAAGAGGGGAGACAGTCGCCAGATTCTTCCTATGACGGCCCCCGCGACACCAGAAGTGGAGACAGAAAGTATGGTGAAACTGGACGGGAAGTCTCAAGTCATGAGAGGCACCGTACCTGGGGTGACAGACACAAAGAAGGCCACAGGAGGCGGCACGGTAGCACAGATGGCAGTATAAAATCTTGGTTAAGAAAAGAAATGACCAAGTGGGGAGCAAACCTCAAAACAGACACGGGAGATGCTCGGGACGGCGAGATTGAATCTCTATTCACAGAAGAAATAAGGTCGGTAAAATTCCCAAAACGTTTCAACATGCCATCCATGGCCCCCTACAAAGGCCATTCAGATCCAAAGTCTCATATTTAAAGTTTTGTCCTATTGATGGAAGTCCAAGGGGTAGTAGGGGATGCCATTTGCAAAGTATTCCCCCTAACCTTGGGCGGGTCTGCCATTCTGTGGTTCAGAAGTCTTGCCCCGGGAAGCATCAGTAGCTTCGCTCAACTCAAAAGGTCATTTGTTCGACACTTCAAAGGGGCCTGCGTCCCAAAGAAGACAATTGGGGAATTGAGGCTCATGAAACAGGGGGACGATGAACCCCTGAAGGCTTTCATTGAGCGGTACCATAGCATGGTGCTCGAGGTCGGGGATATGAATCGCTCGAGGCCCTGGAGAGTTTGAATGGAGCCTTAAGGTTCGGAAAGTTGTGGACTCACCTGAGGATCCAGGGTATACCGGATTATGCCATCGCTCTGGAAACAACCCGGAAGTTTGTTTTGTTGGAAGACGAAGAGAGAATTACCCGGAGGGGGACAGCTATCAGAGAGAGGACGACGAGGCTCGCAGGCCAGATAGGGAGTTCAAAAAGCCACCCTCGAGGCGAAGAGAATTCAAGCCAATACATCGGGACGACCCGGAAAAGAGAATCTCGTCCCAGGTGAACCATGTGGCCCGGGAAGAGGCATACATTCCTCTGAATAAACCGTTGGGGCAAATCGTCATGGAAATCTAGGGAAAATGTCTCTTGGTAGAACCTGACCTCAGGAGATTCTCACCAGACAGGAGGAATAATAAATCCTATTGTGTGCATCATAATCTTCGGGGGCATACAACGGACGGATGTCGAGACCTACGGGAGCAAATGGAAGACCTGGCGCGGAATGGGTATTTGAACAATTACATTAACCATGAAGTTATAGCGGCCAGGCAGAGAGCACATAACCGACATGTGAATGTTATCGCAGGAGGAAAAACATTGACCGGGGACTCTAACCGGTCAAGGAAAAATTATAGCCGGACTCAGGGGTCGGAAGTGCTAAGAACAGAACGGGCTTCGGAAATACAAGGTGGTCGGTCAGTGCCAATAATGTTCACGGATGAGGATGCTCGAGGGGTGAGTTTCCCCCACGATGATGCATTAACAATCAAGGCGACAATCGGCGGTTCTGAGGTAGACAAAATCCTAGTGGATCCCGGGAGTGCGGTGGATATAATCTCCAAGGAGGCTTTGGACAGCCTTAGTGTGGATTATGCGACTTTAACCGACGATGGGACTCCCTTGTACGGCTTCGGGGGCTCAACGGTCGTCCCATTGGGAAGAATACAATTGGCAATAATGATCGGGACCCATCCCCGGACTCGAACGATTATGATAAATTTCACGGTGGTGGATTACATGAGCAGTTACCAAGTCATTGTTGGCCGGCCTTTCATGATGAAGACAAAGGCTGCAATGTCTTGCTATTACTTAAAATTGAAATTCCCCACCCGGGAAGGGATTGGAATTGTGTGCGGAAGCCAGAAGGTGGCTCAGAGCTGTTTCGCCACCCTCTCAAGGGAAACCCTTTGCATTGAAGCAGGTACCCGGAAAAGACAAGGGAACGGAGACGAGGAAGAAGCAAATGCAGATCCGGGTCCTCAGCCAAAGAAGGTGGCCCGGTTAGGGGCAGTCGAAGAATTAGAAGTAATGGAACTTTTCGAACCTGGAAAGAATGTAAAAATAGGGGGAGACTTAGACGAGGTACTGAAGCAGGATCTGCTGAAGTATCTGAAAGAGTACCCGGACATCTTTTCATGGGGGCACGACGACATGCCCGGGATTGATCCAAAGTTCATCAATCACCGTTTGGCAGTAAGCCCATCACACAAGCTGGTCAAGCAAAAAAGAAGAACCTTTAACCATGAACGGTGCAGGGCAATGGCTGCCGAGGTAGAAAAACTGTTGAAAGCTAGTTTCATCAGAGAAGTGAAATACCCGGAGTGGGTATCAAATGTGGTATTAGTAAAGAAATCCAATGGAAAGTGGAGGATGTGCGTGGATTTCACCGACCTCAACAAAGCATGCCCGAAAGATAGTTTCCCACTACCAAACGTAGATCAGTTGGTAGATTCAACAGCCTGCCATGGACTACTAAGCTTTATGGATGCTTTCTCGGGATATAATCAGGTCAAGATGCATCATCAGGACGAGGAGAAGACGACCTTTGTTACCGATCAGGGGCTTTACTGTTATAAAGTAATGCCATTTGGATTGAAGAATGCGGGAGCAACCTTCCAGAGGCTGGTGAACAAGATTTTCAAGCCACTCATCGGCACATCGATGCTGGTATATGTCGATGATATGATAACAATGTCTAAGGAGCCAAGGTGTCACGTGGCCGATCAGAAGAAAACCTTTGAATTACTGAGAAGCATAACCCGGAGAAGTGTGCTTTCGGAGTGGCCTCAGGAAAGTTCTTGGGCTACATGGTAAGCTCCCGAGGCATAGAAGCAAATCCGCAGAAAATCCAAGCCGTTCTGGAATTGAAGTCTCCCAGGACGATCAAAGAAGTGCAAAGTCTGACCGGTAGAGTGGCCGCACTCAATCGATTTATTTCCCGAGCAACCGACAAGTTCCACCCTTTCTTCAAAGTCATCAAGAAGGTAAAAAAGGAAGTCAATTGGACGCCAGAGTGCGAGGAGGCCTTCCTGTAGTTAAAGCAATACCTGACACAACCCCCACTCCTAGCAAAGCCATCCTCAGGTGAGACCTTGTACTTATATTTAGCTGTCTCGGAGCAGGCAGTGAGTTCAGTGTTGGTGCAAGAGACCGATAAAAACCAAAGGCCAGTGTATTATGTTAGTAAAGCCTTACTAGATGCTGAGGCCAAATATCCAGCACATGAGCTGGTCGCTTTGTCATTAATTACCGCGGCCCAGAAATTACGACCTTACTTCCAGGCCCATCCCATTGGAGTTTACACCGATTAACCTCTGAGGCAGATTCTGCAGTAACCAGAGGTCTCGGGCAGGTTAATGAAGTGGCCAGTAGAGTTAAGTGAACACGACATTTCTTACCTCCCGAGGGCAGCAGTAAAAGGGCAGGCTATAGCAGACTTTTGTTGAATTCACAAAACCCCAAATTCTGACTGTGGGGGAAGACAAATGTGAGATGTCAGTAGACGGATCTGCCAGTTCACAAGGTAATGGGGCCGGAATCGTATTGAAAAATGGTAAAGGTGAAGAAGTATTGTTCGCCTTGAGATTCGTCTTCGAGGCCACAAACAATGAGGTAGAGTATGAGGCGATTTTAGCCGGTTTAAGGTTATACACGATGATGGGCGTCCACGACGTAGTTGTAAGAAGCGACTCCCAGCTGGCTGTTCAGCAGCTGAAGAGAGAATTCCACGCCAGGGAGACGAGTATGATAGCCTATTTAGCTGAGGCAAAAAGATTGTTGGGAAAAATAGGGAACGTGTATTTTGAGCAAGTCGGTCGGGAAAACAACTGTGAGGCGGACTCTTCGGCACGACTCGCATCTTTGATAAAGGCAGAAAATTCCAGAGTAATCCCTCTAATCTGCCTCCGAGAAAAAACCGTGGGAGAGCTCGGGGTAGCGATACTGGATATGGAAAGTGAATCTTCATGGATGCAACCAATCAGGAGATATATGGAGACCGGGGAGACACCTGAAGATAAAAAGGAAGCCAGAAAACTGAAATTCAAAAGCACCAAGTTCTCCCAGATCGAAGGGGTGCTATACCGAATGGGCTATACGGTACCCCTTCTGAGATGCTTAGCAGAAGAAGAGGCTGACTATGTGCTCAGGGAAATTCATGAGGGAATCTGTGGGAGTCACGTCGGAGGACAATCAATTGCCTTTAAAGCTTTAAGCCAAGGTTTCTACTGGCCGACCATGCACCAGGACGGTATGAGGGTAGCCCGGAAATGTGAAGGATGCCAGAAGAATGCCAATATTCACCACCAGCCCACAGAACAGCTGACCACCCTATACAGTCCTTGGTCGTTCGCCAAATGGGGGCTGGATATCATCGGACCGATGTCAAAGGGGCGAGGGCAAGCGAAATACGCCATTGTTGCCATAGATGGGTGGAGGCCGAACCCCTATCCACAATCACAGAAAAGAAAGCTACAGAGTTTTTGAAGAAGAATATTGTCTGCAGGTTCAGAATTCCTCAGGTCGTCATCACCGATAACGGGAAACAGTTCGATAGCAAAGGCTTTAGGAAGCTCTGTGAAGACCTCCAGATTACCTTAAGGTTCTCCTCACCTGCCCATCCGAAGTCTAACGGGCAGGTTGAGGCGACAAACAAGACCATTAAGGCCAATCTTAAAGCTCGACTCGGAGCCTGCAATGGCTTATGGCTCGAGGAGTTACCGGAAGTGTTGTGGGCATACTGGACGACCTGTAAGGATTCCACAAGGGAAACTCTGTTTTCCTTATCATACGGATGCGAAACGGTTATTCCAGCAGAGATCGAAATGACTACCCACAGGGTCAGGCATTATAAGGACTGATAGAATGAAGAACTCATCAGAAGTCATCTCGACTTGATCAAAGAAAAGAGGGAGAAGTCGTCTATGAAGACAGCAATCTATCAGCAAAGAATGGCTCGTTTCTACAACAAAAAATTTTAGACCCGTGTTTTTCTTCCAGGTGACTTGGTATTGCGAAGGGTCACCCTAAACACTCGAAGGCCGGAGGAAGGCTCACTAGGTGCCAAGTGGGAAGGGCCCTATAAAATTATGGAGGTGATTAGGCCGGGTGTCTATATTTTGGAACAGCAGGACGGCACACGGTTAAGGAAACCCTGGAACGCCGAGATGTTGAGGAAGTACTTCCAGTAGGTTTTCTCTTTATTTCTTTTTTTTTACAACCCAGCAAAGGTTATGGAACCAAATAAACCCCCTCCCAAAATATCCCGCGGAAAATTGTAGAAATGGCAGTAGATCCCCGAATATGAATAAAACTTTCTCTTTTCAATCAAGAAAAATTTTTAAACATTTTTTTCAAAGGCATATTCAATATTTCGGGGATATACTCGATACGATGGGATATTTCGGGATAGTGATAGCGAGGAGGGAGTGCCCCCGTGAGATGGCCGGCCTGGCCAGTTAAGGAAACACGGCTGTAGAGAGTATGTTCCTATACTTTTTGACCGACCAACGGATTCGTGAGAAGCATAGCACAAGGAGGGATCATGCCATCATAGCGATTGCTTACTCCATTGTTACCGAACATAAGGAGGAACATGCCCTTCATGTTTCGGACACTCTTTGATCTCTATTTGGTCGATTGGATCCGTGAGAAGCATAGCACGAGGAAGGATTATTCCCTCGTGGCGTTTGCTTGCTACAGTACTACCGAGCATAAGGAGGAACATTCCCTTAATGCTTCGGACACTCTTTGATCCCTACATATTTGGGCGATTGGATCCGTAAGAAGCATAACACGATGATGGATCATGCCCTCGTAGCGATTGCTTACTCCAGTGTTATCGAACATAAGGAGGAACATGCCCTTAATGTTTCGGACACTCTTTGATCTATATTTGGTCGATTGGATCCGTGAGAAGCATAGCATGACGATGGATTATGCCCTCGTGGCGTTTGCTTGCTCCAGTGCTACCGAGCATAAGGAGGAACATTCCTTTAATGCTTCGGACACTCTTTGATCCCTATTTGGTCGATTGGATCCGTGAGAAGCATAGCACGAGAAGGGATTATGCCCTCGTGGCGTTTGCTTGCTCCAGTGCTACCGAGCATAAGGAGGAACATTCCCTTAATGCTTCAGACACTCTTTGATCCCTACCTATTTGGTCATTTGGATCCGTGAGATGCATAGCACGAGGAGGGATGATACCCTCGTGGCGTTTGCTTGCTCCAGTGTTACCGAGCGTAAGGAGGAGCATTCTCTTAATGCTTCGGACACTCTTTGATCCCTACCAATTTCTTCGATCATTCGGATCCGTGAGAAGCATAGCACGAGGAGGGATCATGCCCTTGTAGCGATTGCTTACTCCAGTGTTACCGAACATAAGGAGGAACATGCCCTTAATGTTTCAGACACTCTTTGATCCATATTTTGATCATCCAGATCAGTGAGAAGTATAGCACGGGGAATGATTGTGCCCTCATGGTGTATGCTTGCTCCAGCGTTGTAAGGAGGAGCCCTCAAACAATACACAGGCTTCATGGCGACCTAATGTATAGAGGATGTACCCTTACCATTCAAAACGCTCTTTGATCCAAATTCTGGTTCGCCGGGACTCTGAATTGAAAGATTCAGAATTGTGTTTTGGACACCTCGGACGGGATGCCATTCTGAGGCATCTGTGCTGTTGCTTTGGGATAAGTGTTAAGTCACCCCCATTTTTTTATTTTATTTTCTAAAAGTTTTGTTTTTGTTTTTCGTTGGTCTGGCAAGGGGACGCCCCTGCCAAATCCGATAGGGCTTCAAAGGTTGATTCACTTCCCTTCTGAATAAGTCCCGAGGGTTAATCGACTGGGGGCAAGATTCGTTCCGCCGAGGCCACTCGATTATTCGGCTCAAGGCGGGATTCCTTCTGCCGAGGCCATTTTTTATTTCTCTCAGCTCGGGGTCGGGTCATGTCTCACCGAGTCAGCTTTTTGGTCTAGGACGTAACATGCCCCCAGGGCCAAGTGTTTCTCTCAGCTCGGGGTCGGGTCATGTCCCATCGAGTCAGCTTTTTGGTCTGGGGACGTAACATTCCCCCAGGGTCAAGTGAAACTCTCAGCTCGGGGTCGGGTTACGTCCCACCGAGTCTGTCTTTTTGGTCTGGGGACGTAACATCCCCCCAAGGCCAAGTGTATCTCTCAGCTCGGGGTCGGGTTATGTCCTACCGAGTCAGTTTTTTTGTCTGGGGACGTAACATTCCCCCAGGGCCAAGTGTATCTCTCAGCTTGGGGTCGGGTCATGTCCCACCGAGTCAGCTTTTTGGTCAGGGGACGTAACATTCCTCAAGGGCCAAGTGTTTCTCTCAGCTCGGGGTCGGGTCATGTCCCACCGAGTCAGCTTTTTGGTCTGGGGACATAACATTCCCCCAGGGTCAACTGTAACTCTCAGCTCGGGGTCGGGTTACGTCCCACCAAGTCTGTCTTTTGTCTGTGGATGTAACATTCCCCCAGGGCCAAGTGTATGCTCGGGGTCGGGTTATGTCCCACCGAGTCAGCTTTTTGGTCTGGGGACGTAACATTCCCACAGGGCCAAATGTATCTCTCAGCTCGGGGTCGGGTCATGTCCCACCGAGTCTGTCTTTTTGGTCTGGGGAAGTAACATTCCCCCAGGGCCAAGTGTATCTCTCAGCTCGGGGTCGGGTTATGTCCCACCGAGTCGGCTTTTTTGGTCTGGGGACGTAATATTCCCCTAGGGCCAAGTGTATCTCTCAGCTCGGGGTCGGGTCATGTCCCACCGAGTCTGTCTTTTTGGTCTGGGGACGTAACATTCCCCCAAGGCCAAGTGTATCTCTCAGCTCGGGGTCGGGTTATGTCCCACCGAGTCAGCTTTTTTAGTTTGGGGACGTAACATTCCCCCAGAACAAAAGTGTTTCTCCTAGCTCGGAGTCGGTCCTCAAGTGGACGTATTTGGGAGAGCAATCGGAGCAAGTCATGAAATACCAAAAAAGAAAAGTGGAATAGAAGTATACAAAAAATATTCACATAAATATAATCGTAAAAAACGTTATTACAAGAAAAATAAAATGTGTTCGGGATTACACGGGGCCCCATTCGGGTTACCCCTACAGTTCAGCCCGCGCAAGGGCAATTATTTCTTCCTCAACAGGTATGGGTCACAACTGACTGGGCTCGACCTCAGGAGGGGGGACAATGGATTCCACAGGGACGGCCTGGGAGGCCCCGAGAATTACGGCTTCAGGAGCAGGAGCAAGAGCCTCAGACCGAATCTCTTCAAGAGTAGGAGCCTCAGGTCGGTCCTCTTCAGGAGCCGGGGCGATCGAGATGGGATCGAGATCCATCACCTCTTCGAGAGAAAGGGGTAACAATCTTTGAAACTCCTCATGTGAGATGTACCCTTTGCAAAAGCGAATGGCCGCATGGATAGGCCCCATATCCAGGTCGGGCAGTACCATCGGAATAATTTCAGCCAATCCCTGACACCTTCAAGAAGGATTAACTCTCTCTCGGCCTCTAGCTCAGTTTCCCTCCTCTTAAGCTCGTCCCGGGCCCGTACCAGCTCTTCATCTTTTACCCTCAGCTTGGACTCAACGTTGCGCACTTCCACCTGCAGGATCCTGTTGTCGGCCTGGGCGGCCTCCAAGTCCTTCTTGGCAGCATCAGCATTTTTTCTCTCTAGAGAGGCAGCGGCCCTGAGAGCTTTATTTGTGGTATGGGCCTCTACAGCAGCCAGCTCCAGATTCGTTATGTTCTCTTCTTTACGGGCCAGCTCGGCCTCGATTTCAGTAAGTCGGTTCTGGAGCCTCTGGACTTGGCCAACCTCGAATAAAATGCTCAGGAGAAGATCTTTGTTCTTGGCCGCCAGATAGGTCGTCTGCCGAGAAGAAACGGAAAATCAGAAATGAGACTAAGTCATGAATTCACAACGGGAATAAGGGAAGAGCGACTACCTTGGCCATCTGGGAGCACAACAATGTAACCACATCCTCGGGAGAAAGATCTTTGTATCTCGGAATCTTTGCCGGAGGGACCGCCTCGACTAGTTTGTTGATTGCCGACACCAAATGAGAGGTGTCCTCACTGATGTCCCGGGCCGAGGTCTTCTACGCCAAGAATCACGGCGCCTTTCAGCTTTTTTGGAGAACCCTCCGGAAACTTCTTCTCCTCCGAACGGGCTGCCTCTTACTCAGGACATGTTCCTCATCCGCCTCTCGAGTCAGCTTGGCTTCCTCTGCCCCGAACATGCACCTCATTTTTCTAGAAGGTTTTGACGGGCTGGAAGGTCGGGTGGAGACTGTTAGCGATGCCCTCGAAGGGGGGCTAAATTCTGGGTAGCTAATGGGACTGCCTCTTTAGTCACTTTTCTGGCCTCGGCAGTTGATGGCCGTTTCCGAGAGGGTCTGGCTCCAACTTGGCCGGTTTTCTTTGTTGCACCAGCCATCTGGTCAAGATATTTCGGCCTCCTCGACAATCCTGCAAAAGGTAAAAGGCAGAGAAATGGTCAGTCCAGGATCTAAATGATTTCAAGTCAACATCATGCTAAGCAAACAGTGGGATTGGTTAGAACTTAGAAGGTTAGTAAGAATCTACCTATCCGCCCCGGGAC
Organism: Zanthoxylum bungeanum; assembly: GCA_019454045.1. Lineage (NCBI taxonomy): Eukaryota > Viridiplantae > Streptophyta > Magnoliopsida > Sapindales > Rutaceae > Zanthoxylum > Zanthoxylum bungeanum. The sequence goes on along the minus strand of SKCR01015022.1, from coordinate 94,608 downwards.
CTTCGGAGGAGCAGTCCGAATCAGGCCCGACTCGACAAAGGCTGCATCGTTAACCAATTGCTTCCAATGGTCGGCATATTGCCGAGCCCAGCGCACCCGCGCCCGGACCTGATGAGAGACTTTGGGAGCGTCCCTCCAACAAGCTGGGAAGAGTCAAAGAAGTCAGAAACCTATAATAAAATCAAGAGCATGAACACTAAGGGTTATATTCATAACCTCCCGCTCTGAAGATATCCGGGACTGAAATCTCCCCTTCATAGGATCTCAGGACCCGCCCCCAATCACCCGTGGCCCAGAACCATTAATCCTTGAAGTTTTTGTTGGAGTCGGGGAGCTTGCCGACAATGTTTGACGAATCAGCATAAGCAGAAAGGTAGTACCAACCATGGTGCGTTCTTGGGTTGGCCTTCAGCTGATACAACCTCTTCCCTTCTTCAAGAGAGGGTTCACCGAGTCCCGCCCGACTCCAAATCACATATAGCCCGGCCAAAATCCTCCAACTATTCAAACTTAATTGGCAAGGGGAGATCTCCATCTCGGCTAGCATCCAGGTGAAATAACGTTGGATCGGCAGCCGGAGTCCACACTCAAAGAAAGCCGGGAGAAGAGCCACTGAACCCTCGTCAGGTTGACTAGCACGATCCATTAGCCCGGGGACTTCAAGAGCGATGTCTATCGGAATGTCATATCGATGCCAGAGCAATGCTAGGTCATCTTCAGTTATCTTGGAATGACGGTCCATATCCAAAGCCGACCAGTCAAAATCACCGGGCTCTGGATCCTTCCGAGGAATTCTCTGATGATAAGTATTTTGTTCAACCTCGGAAGGGGTGGGGGTAGTGTCGAGGTCCTCTATGCTTGGTGCCCCTGAGCTCGAGGAGAGCTCTTTAACAGGGAGTTAGAGGTCTAGCAGGGTTTGCAGAGGAAGACCTGTTGTCTGACATCCCTGACATCCGAGAAATAAAAAAAGGGGAGGAGGTCAGTCTATAGCTAATTTCTAAAACGGCCAGGGATTTTACAGTTACCCTAAGATTCCGGGAAACTAAACCTGTGGTTTCTAAATGCCCTAACAACATCAATCAGGCCATAAATCTCTCCCTAGCAACATTAAGCCAAACACACAAGGAAAAAGCAAGATTCGCAACTCATGAAAAGCAAAGCATGAAGGTCGTTCAGAAGACTTACTTTTTTAAAAAAGGTTACAGATTACTCGGTGCGGTCCAGTCGTTCTTTGAGTTCACTGAGCACAGATTGGAAGAAGGAGTTCTCGCGGTTAGGAAATTTGAAGAGTTCGTGAAAGAAGGAAAACAGTGTTCACTCCGTTTTATTATAGTCTGTTCGGTGCATTTGTGGCCGCTGGATTGAACGAAAGCGTCAGATATACACCACATGTCATTTTTAAATGACCTTTCAGAATTGGATGGACGGCTGGGATTGGGCGTCTTCTGGATTGGCGATAGCGGTCGGATTGCTTGCTTTTTTGGCGGGAGGACGACGGATGGTTGACAAGTGGCAATTTCCCATTAAACCCTAGAAGTGATCTGATGGGCATTTAAGAGGATGTGACGTTTGCGTGTCTCGAGGGACGGTTTACAGAAGGGTAATAAAGGGACTTTGCTTCTGACAGAAAAAGAAGTCAGACCGAGCATCTCAATCATACTGAAGACATGGTGGTGACAGGCCAATAAAACTTCTCCTCACAAAGGTTAGCCGACACTCCACCAGAAGTACTACTCAACTTATATTGTTCCCGGCACCAACTTGTATGCTCGTTGGAACCGAGAACTATGGGACATATGTTGGCGGTATTCTCAGGCCCTATGATATTTAAGCAGTACGGCATGGATAAAAATGTAACTTCATGTTGACCAAGACCCTCAATACCAAACCCGACAAAAAAACATAACATGTGCCAACAATGAAGACCGAGCACTTGATGGTCAATGACCGACCACAAAAGCCAACAGTACGGGGCCGAGCACATTATGATCGGTAACCGACCACTACAAACCGGATGGTCGAAGCATTAACAGGTCGACAGCAGCATTTTCAGTTCAAAAGACCATTGTGACCGACCTCTGATGAGTGGTATTTATATCACTATTTCCCACTCATTTAACTTAATATTTTGTATAGTTTCTTGAGTTTTGTGAATATTTTGATGTGTTTTATGTTATTTTGTAGATAAATAAAGTTTCAGGACATTCTGGAGGTGATTTGGAGCAAAACAGTGAAAATTGGCGAAAAAGGGCATTTTAGTAATTTCCCGCGTCGCGACGCCAGAGTCCTCAGTGTCGCGACGCCTAACGTTTGATCATCTTACGCAGTTGACAGTCGCCATTGACACGTCACCGCCATGTCATGCCACGTCAGCGCCACGTCAGCATGACGTCATCAATGACGTCATCACAATAATTGAGTATCAGCCGCCTTGCCACGTGTCGCATTATCTTCTTATCTGAATCGCCACGTGTCACCTTCTCAGTGAGCCACATCGACTATTCCAGCGTCGCGATGCCGGAGTCCTCAGCGTCGCGACACCCAGAGCCTACCGAGGCCTATAAATTGAGCTCGACATTTCAGTATTTGTTGTAACATTCCCTCTCTTCTATTCCGGGTAAGAGAGAATTTTTCTCTCTAGTTCTTTTAATTTAAGTTTTGTAATTTAATTTTAATTACTTTTTGTAATAATATAATTTTACTTTCTTTACTTTTTACAGTTTTTATTATTACCATGAGGAGGTAACTTCCCCAGCTATAGTGAAAGGTAATTCTTTTACTGTTACTATTTAGATTAATCTCCCTTAAAAATAATATATTCACTATTTAAAATATTGACTTAAAAAAGATACAGCTATATTGGTCGGTTGGCAATTCAATTTAATCTGGTTTAAACCTGACTAATCAAGGATACCGCTATATTGGTCGGTTGGTAAGTTTATTTTATGTTGGTTTGAACCTGATTAATCAAGGATACCGCCAGATTGGTCGATTGGTAATTTTATTTTGGTTCCGCCTTTATGGCTGGATTATGGACAAATATGACCGCCTATATGGCTGGTTGGACTTAATTTGACTTAATCAGGATACCGCCAGATTGGTCGGTTGGTAAAATATTATCACAAGTTTATATATTATTTTATATGAGATATCTAAATTAGTAGTAGTAAAAGTAATTCCTTTTACCTTAGCATTTTATTTTATTGTAATTTACTTTTCAGCATTTTACTTTACCGCAATTACTTTTCAGCATTTGTACTTTATGTCTTTTACTTTTAAGTTTTTATTAGCCCTAGTTATGTGTTGTAACTAAATTAGTTATCTAGGGTTGTGATAAATTTCAATATCACCGGTTTATAAGGGGTTAAATTATAGTTTGGGTAATATAAAGGTTTATTTATTGAGCCTTAATCTTAATGCTTTTTATTAACTGGCCATTAATAAAATTGAACTGGGAAACTTTAAATGAACTTGGAAAAGGGATTTTAGGTTAAAGATCTTAGACTCAATAGCCCACGATCTTCCTTGAGGATAGATAACCCTTTAATAGATTTCCTTACAGGATAGGAATATACCTGTCGGGCGGGGGTAGCCATAATTGGAACTTAATCTTAATGAATTCAGATAATTTGGTTAACATAGGAATATGATTAATTGAGTTATACTGGGTATTTGAATTTGATCATCGGAAGAGACTTTTACATAATTTCGTGTTCCAGGTTAATAAACCAATATATTACCTAACTATAAAATAATCACTTCATCTTTAAAATGATATTAGAAGAAATCACAACCCTAGATAGTTTTTAATATTGAATTTTAATAAAATTTACTTTCAAACAATTTTATTTTCTTGTTTTTAAATTTAGAATCGTCACCATTTCAAATAAATCAATCAACCTGTTAGATACTAGTAATCATTTGACCTCATAAAATTAATAGCTTAGGTATTAAGTCCTCGTGGGATCGATACATTTTATACTACTTGAACGATACGTGCGTTTGCGTTATACGTGTGTGTTTACGCCGGTCAAGTTTTTGGCGCCGTTGCCGGGGACTTTTTTATCTTTCACTATTAATTTTATGGTTAGATACCTTTACTTGTATCTAATTTCTTTTTACTTATTATTTTTGTTTTTCGTGTGTTTCAGGTTCTCAGATACTTCATGAGACGAACCGGAAGCTTTGAACTCCGACCGCTTGACCCAGAAATTGAAAGAACCATCAGACAGTTGAGAAGGGAAAGGCGAGAAGGCCAAGAAGCAATTGTTAACATGGAACCTGAACCTTTGGAGGTTGCACCACCAATACCCATTCGAGACAGAACCATTCCGATGGTTGACAGACTCATTTCTTGTATTGTACTTCCTCCCTTACCAGCAAATATGGGTGACATCAAAACTTGCATTCAGATGATTCAGCACTCAGTTCAGTTTGAGGGAAATACAATTGAAGACCCTAATACTCACATCAGCAACTTCCTGGAAGTTTGTGACACTTTCAATTACAATCGAGAAGCTGAAGAAGCAATGAGACTACGTGTTTTTCCATACTCCTTGAAGGACAGAGCTAAAGCTTGGTTACATTCACTACCAGCAGGTTCCATCACAACTTGGAACACTTTAGCTACCAAATTTCTTGCAAAATACTTTCCACCAGCCAGAACTGGAAAACTGAGGAATGACATCACATCCTTTGTACAACAAGACTCAGAATCTCTCTACGAAGCATGGGAAAGGTACAAAGATCTACTACGGAAATGTCCTCACCATGAGATTCCAAAATGGCTTCAAGTCCAAACATTCTATAATGGACTTTCTGGAATAATGAGAACCACAATCGATGCTGCTGCCGGAGGAGCTTTAATGGCAAAATGAGAAGATCAAGCCTGGGACCTAATCAAAGAAATGGCCAACAACAACTCCTTGTGGCCAACAGAAAGGAGTTTGATTCAACGAATTGCTGGAATTTATGAAATTGGAGCCAACACTGCAGTAAATGCCAAGTTGGAACAAATTTGCAAAAATCTGGAAACTCTTAGCATGCAAGTTAATACTGGATCCACAAATTCATCATATGAAATAGCACCAGAGTCAAACCAATATAAAGAGACGGTGAATTATGTCAACAATTTCAACAGATAGGGGAACAATCCATATTCCAACACTTATAACTCAGGGTGGAGGAATCATCCTAATTTTTCATGGAGCAACAATTCAGTCCAACAGCAGAACTATCCACCACCCGGGTTCCAACAACAGAACAAAGACCAGGAGCAGGCAAATGAATCAGGAATAACAGAAGTGTTGACCTATTTAAAAAAGATAGAAGCAAAACAAGACTCTAATACAGCAAGATATGATGCTATGTTTCAATCCCAAGAAGCATTAATTCAAAGTCAATCTGCTTCTATTAAAGCACTGGAGAATCAAATGGGACAACTGGCCAATGCTCAGAGTTACAGACCGCCAGGTAACCTTCATAGCAATACTGAACCAAATCCGAGGAACATAGGGAATGAGCAGTGTCATGCCATCATGTTAAAAAGCGGTACTGAAATCAACAAAGATGTTGGAGCCAAAACAACTGCTGAGGAAGTTCCAAAAGATACAAAGCAACAGATGGAGGAAAAAGAAGCAAATGAGAAAGAACAGATCATTCCACCACCACCTTTTCCTCAGCGTCTTCAAAAGAACAAATTGGACAAGAAATTTTCTCGATTCCTGGAGATCTTCAAAAAGCTGCATATCAACATCCCATTTGCAGAAGCGTTGGAAGAATGCCCAGCTATGCCAAATTCATGAAAGACATTCTTTCACCAAAACAGAGATTGGGATTACGAGACAGTAGCATTGACGGAAGAATGCAGCGCTATCATTCAGAGGAAACTTCCCCAAAAGTTGAAAGATCCTGGCAGTTTCACTATTCCTTGCACCATAGGAGAACATGACTTTGGTAAGGCTTTATGTGATTTAGGAGCGAGTGTTAATTTGATGCCTTTTTCTATTTTCATGAAACTGCAGATTGGAGAAACATTACCCACTTCAGTCTCTCTACAACTTGCTGATAGAACGCTCGTATTTCCACGAGGCGTAGTTGAGGATGTGCTGGTCAAGGTTGACAAATTCATTTTCCCAGCAGATTTTATTGTCCTTGATATGGAGGAAGACGCAGACGTACCAATCATCCTCGGGAGACCATTCTTGGCTACAGGTCGAACCATTATTGATGTACAAAAAGGAGAATTAACCATGAGGGTACATGACCAAGAAGTAATATTCAATGTTTTCAAAGCCATGAATTTCCCAGATGATGAAAAGAATGAGGAATGTTTCAGACTTGATATGATACATAGTACCATTCAGAATTCCAATGCAATGCAAAGTTCTACTGACATACTTAAAACATGTCAATTGCCTGTGGAGCATGAAGATAAAACAACTTTTGCACTGAAAGAGCCAAATCTTGCACAACAAGCAACAGAAGAGAAAAAGTTCCACCAGCTCAACGAATTGGAGGAATTTCACATACAACCTTTTGAGAATGCCAAATTATACAAAGAAAAGGCCAAGAAGAAACATGATGAAAAGTTAGTGCGCATACATCTGGAACCAGAGCAGAAGGTACTGTTAAACAAATCAAGGGTGAAGTTCTTCCCATGGAAGCCAAAATCACGGTGGTCAGGTCCATTTGTGATCACCAAAATTTTACCAGATAGTGCCGTTGAGATACATGATCCTGACTCCAACAAAACTTTCAAGGTTAAAAACAAGCGTGTTAAGCACTATTGGGGAGAATCATTTGAGGGACAAAAAGAAAGTGTCACACTTTCAAAACTAGCCTAACGATCGAGAAGTCAAGTCTAGCTGACGACTCTTAAACTTAGCGCTCGCAGGGAGGCAACCCATGCAATCCTTGTATATATTATAATTGGTGTGATTTAATTTTGTGTGTTTAGTTTTTGCAGATTAAGATATTTCAAGATGGAAGAAGCTCTTGCAAATCTTCACAAGCAATTTCTTTCTCTCCCTCAAAAATCTCTGATGAAAGTCTACAAAGCTCGCTTGGAACGAATGAGGTTACTGATGATCAAAGGTATTCCTAATGATATTCGTTGGGTAATTGAAGCACGAGTTCGATTGGTAGGTGAGTCTTCTGACTCTTTTATTTTACATCTGTCTGGTTTAGGAAAGAGCACATATGCTAATAAGAGAAGAGCCAAAAGAATGTGTGTTTGTTATAAATGTGCTCGTTTGTTTTGTGATACTCGTTGTCGTTCTTTAGGAATGGTGTCTGATACCCGCGAAGACAAAATTAAATTCATTAGGGGTGGCTTGAGTAAGGAGTCTTTAAATAATATATCTTCGACTCTTGAGACGCATCCCAATGGATATTTTCACATAGCCTTTCGCAAATTACATACACAATATCAAAAAGAAAGACAACAATTAAGTCTTGGGAATCTGACTCAAAAAGACCATGTTTGCCAATTTATAAGAAAATTGGATGGGAAGCTTGTCCCTGACGCATAGACGTCAATCAAGCTATAAATTATTGTACATATTATATCTCTTTGTCTGTTGGAGCGTCAAAAAGAAAGTGTCAAGCACTACTGGGGAGAACTGTTGGAGCGTCAAAAAGAAAGTGTCACACTTTCAGATCCAGCCTAATGATTGAAAAGTCAAGTCTAGCTGACGACTCTTAAACTTAGCGCTCACAGGGAGGCAACCCATGCAAATTGTGTATAAATTGTGATTTAGTGTGATTTAATTTTGTGTGTTTAATTTTTGCAGGAAAAGTCATTTCAAGATGGAAGAAGCTCTCGCAAATCTTCACAAACAATTTCTTTCTCTCCCTAAAAAATCTCTGATGATAATTTACAAATCTCGCTTGGAACGGATGAGGTTACTGATGATCAAAGGTATTCCTAATGATATTCGTTGGGTAATTGAAGCACGAGTTCGATTGGCAGGTGAATCTTCTTACTCTTTTATTTCACATCTGCCTGGTTTTGGAAGAAGCACCTATGCAAAGAAACGTAGAGCTAAACAAATGGGTGTTTGTTACAAATGTGCACGATGGAATTGCAATACTCGTTGTCGTTCTTTAGGAATGGTGTCTGATAACCGCGAAGATAAAATTAAATTCATTAGGGATGGCTTGAGTAAGGAGTCATTAGATGATATATCTTCGACTCTTGAGACGCATCCCAGTGGATATGTTCACATAGCCTTTCGCAAATTACATACACAATTCCAAAAAGAAAGACAACAGTTAAGTCTTGGGAATCTGACTCAAAAATACCATGTTTGCTAATTTATAAGAAAATTGGATGGGAAGCTTGTCCTTGACGTATAGACGTCAATCAAGCCACTAATTTTCTTGTACATATTATATCTCTTTGTCTTTTCCTAATAATTGTAATTTGTTTTGTTGTTTTCTTTTATTTTCTCCGACAGGATCCAGACCTTTTTTACTATCACGATTTATTTTACTGTTTAACCAATAATTGTCATTTGGAAGGTACTAGTGCTATTATTTTACTCACCCTTTTCAGGTATTATAAATTCAACTCATCATTGCACTTTTGAAGACATCCAGAGTTGAGAAAGAAATACATAAAAAAAAATGGAAGCCACTTCAAGAAGACGAGTTGAAAACATCTGTGTGTTTTGCGGTAGTAGTGTTGGTGTTAAACCACAATACATAGAGGCAGCACAGGAATTGGGTCGAGTCTTAGCTGCAAGGAATATGCACTTAATATATGGCGGAGGCAATCTTGGACTAATGGGGATCGTTTCAAAAGCTGTACAGGAAGGAGGCAGTCACGTTTTGGGAATCATCCCAAAACCCTTGGTAGAGGCAAATCTTATTGAACCAACAAACGGAGAGGAACTGATCGTGCCAGGTATGTCTGAACGATTGGTAGAAATGATTAATCGTGCTGATGCTTTTATTGCTTTGCCAGGTGGCTTAGGCACATTGGAGGAAATTTTTATAGTACTATCTTGGGCGAACCTGAACATACACCAAAACCCACTTGGATTGTACAACGTTGAAGGATTTAATGATTTTCTTTATGTGTTTCTTGATGATGCTCGAAGAAATGGGTTCGTGTCAAAACCTATGAAAGAACTCCTCTTTACTGCAAGAACTGCCCCAGATCTAATTGACCAACTCATAGCTTATGAACAAAGGTTGACCCTATCCTTGCAAAAATAAATTGGTCCGATGACGATCGTGGTAAGAGGCGTCGGATTAATCTGGATCTTAACTTTTAATTTTCTGTAAAATTTCAATTAATCAGGTACGACTTTCTTAACTCTCCTTTTACTGTTTAAGACATTGGGGACAATGTCTCATTTAGGTTTGGGGGAGGAAATTAGTTGATTAGTACCTTATTTTTAATCTGTGTGTTGTTTTTAGTTTTAGTCTAAAATTTTTCGAAAAATACAAAAAAATTGAAAAAGTTTCAAAAATTACAAAAATATTTTGCATTTTTTTTTATTTTGACTAAAATGTGAAATTGGTAAGAAATATCCGAGTAAGGAGTTTCCACTTCTGAGACGTATTTCAAACCATTTATTTCGAAACAAGTTAATTTTTGTTTATTTCATTTTGAATTATTTAATTTGTGAATTCTCCATAATACTGACTAAAATGGATCTTCATATGCTCATTTGACAGGTATTATCAACATACATAGTAACATACGTACATGAGCTAAAATTGAAAAGTTTGTAATATTCAGTGCTCTAGTTTAATTGGATGAAGCATCTCATAAAGCAATGGAGTAAAAAAATATATATATCTGAGATCCGAGTTATTAAGTCAGTAGGGGTGTATTAACACCTAGTGCCCTAAAATCAACTGGTTTGGGAGTCACTGGCCCAAAGCTTGCTACATGGATCAAAAAGATGCTGCAAAATATATATATATATATATATATATATATATATATATATATATCTGAAGTATGAATAATTAAGTCCGTAGGGGTATCTTAACACCTGGTGCTCTAAAGCCAACTGGTTTGGGAGTCACCGACCCAACACTCGCTACATAGACGGAAGGTATTGTATATAAATAAAAAATAAAATCAAAAATCAAAGAAAAAATCAGAAAAATCAGAAAAATTATTCCATTGCTACAAAAAGGTGTGAAATCTGATAGAACTTTAGGACAAAAATATTACTCTCTTATCAACTGCACTTATGACTGTTGTGGGCAAAAATGAGTTGTTTAATATTTTGTTGGCTGTGTATATGAAGAATAGTAAAAATAATCGGAGAAATTACTTATTTAGTAATTTAAAAAGGAACAAAACAACTAGTAACTTGGAGTAGAAGTTTCACCTGATTAGTCACTAACTACTTTATTCTCTTTTCTCTTGTCTTTTTGCTTTTGTGTGCATTAGTTTCACTACCTTTTTACTTTTGTAAAATGTTTGTGGGTATCATTGCTGTAAACCCTCACGAGACTACAACTCGTCCATTAGGGACACTTAGGGGTTTAAAGGCTTATTACATATGCTAAATGCAACCGTGATCCCTACGAAAGTGGCTTAGTTAAATTTTATGATGTTATTTTATTCTGTATTTTGCTCGAGAACTAGCAAAATGTTAGGTTTGGGGGTGTGATGAGTGGTATTTATATCACTATTTCCCACTCATTTAACTTAATATTTTGTATAGTTTCTTGAGTTTTGTGAATATTTTGATGTGTTTTGTGTTATTTTGTAGATAAATAAAGTTTCAGGACATTCTGGAGGTGATTTGGAGCAAAACAGTGAAAATTGACGAAAAATGGCATTTTAGTAATTTCCCGCGTCGCAACGCCTAACGTGCACCGAGTCTTGCTAACGTGCGTCGGGTCAACGGGTCAGAATTTGAGAAGTTTGAATTTGCTAATGTGCGCCGTGCCACGTGTCACCATCAAAATGGATCTGCTAACATGAGCCTGTGCAACGTTTCATCATCTTACGCAGCCGACAGTCGCCATCGACACGTCACCTCCACGTCATGCCACATCAGCATGACGTCATCACAATAATTGAGTATCAGCCGCCTTGCCACGTGTCGTCTTATCTTCTTATCTGAATCGCCACGTGTCGCCTTCTCAGTGAGCCACGTCGACTATTCTAGCATCGCGACGCCAAAGTCCTCAGCGTCGCGACTCGCAGAGCCTACCGAGGCCTATAAATTGAGCTCGACATTTCAGTATTTGTTGTACCATTCTCTCTCTTCTATTCCGTGTAAAGAGAGAGTTCTCTCTCTAGTTCTTTTAATTTAAGTTTTGTAATTTAATTTTAATTACTTTTTGTAATAATAATAATTTACTTTCTTTACTTTTTACAGTTTTTATTATTACCATGAGGAGGTAACTTCCCCAGCTAGGGTGGAAGGTAATTCTTTTACTGTTACTATTTAGATTAATCTCCCTTAAAAATAATATATTCACTATTTAAAATACTGACTTAAAAATGATACCGCTATATTGGTCGGTTGGCAATTCAATTTAATCTGGTTTAAACCTGACTAATCAAGGATACCGCTATATTGGTCAGTTGGTAAGTTTATTTTCTGTTGGTTTGAACCTGATTAATCAAGGATACCGCCAGATTGGTCGGTTGGTAAAATATTATCACAAGTTTATATATTATTTTATGGGAGATATCTAAATTAGTAGTAGTAAAAGTAATTCCTTTTACCTTAGCATTTTATTTTATTATAATTTACTTTTCAGCATTTTACTTTACCGCAATTACTTTTCAGCATTTGTACTTTATGTCTTTTACTTTTAAGTTTTTATTAGCCCTAGTTATGTGTTGTAACTAAATTAGTTATCTGGGGTTGTGATAAATTTCAATATCACCGGTTTATAAGGGGTTAAATTATAGTTTGGGTAATATAAAGGTTTATTTATTGAGCCTTAATCTTAATTTTTTTTATTAACTGGTCATTAATAAAATTGAACTGTGAAACTTTAAATGAACTTGGAAAATGGATTTTAGGTTAAAGATCTTAGACTCAATAGCCAACGATCTTCCTTGAGGATAGATAACCCTTTAATAGATTTCCTTACATGATAGGAATATACCTGTCGGGCGGGGGTAGCCATAATTGGAACTTAATCTTAATGAATTCAGATAATTTGGTTAACATAGGAATATGATTAATTGAGTTATACTGGGTATTTGAATTTGATCATCGGAAGAGGCTTTTACATAATTTCGTGTTCCAGGTTAATAAACCAATATATTACCTAACTATAAAATAATCACTTCATCTTTAAAATGATATTAGAATAAATCACAACCCTAGATAGTTTTTAATATTGAATTTTAATAAAATTTACTTTCAAACAATTTTATTTTCTTGTTTTTAAATTTAGAATCGTCACCATTTCAAATAAATCAATCAACCTGTTATATACTAGTAATCATTTGACCTTATAAAATTAATAGCTTAGGTATTAAGTCCTCGTGGGATCGATACATTTTATACTACTTGAACGATACGTGCGCTTGGGTTATACGTGTGTGTTTACGCCGGTCAACCTCATGAAGACCGAGAAAATGGCGAGATACGCTCCAGAAGATAAGACATCATATTCTTACGGATAAGAAGATAAGTTATCCTACTTTCATGGGGAAAGGTTGATAAATCAATGTCCTAATAGGATATGGGAGGTGAATGAGTCAGTATCCTAATAGGATATAGGAAGTGAATGTAGATCCGACTAGGAAATCTTATGAAAAAATGAATCTGATTTCTTCACTATTATAAATATGAGGGGAAAGCGTGCTTGCAAGAAAGAGAGTTGGGAGTTAAGAAGAGAGCAAGAGAGAATTAGACTTGTAATCACGAAACAGGTCAGAAAAGCATATTTCGGTAATAAAACATCGTCTGTTCTGTGCCCGTGGATTTAGGTGAGATCTGATCCGCCGAACCACGTTAAATCTCTTTGTCAATTGGCGTATTTATCTGTCTTTTGCTAAATTTGCTTTTGGTTCCCCCATAACCGAACAAATTCACTATTGATGGAGGATTGTCTCCGGAGTAATAATCCAATATTGCTCTGAGACCAAAATCAGCCGTCAACAAAATGTTTTAGGCCAATTAAAAGAAATCTCTATAATTAGTTAACATGTATTTCATTTTTTAGTTAGTTGCGTACATTAACCATTTTTTAATGTTTTATTTGATAATTAATCTAAAATTAATAATATTTCAAACATTTATTTTATCATAAACACATGACCGTTGATAAACAAATCTCCGAGTGGCGTGTCTTTGTGGTGTATGGCTTAAGATATGACTTTGAGGTCATTGGTTCGAATCTAGAGAGTGTATTTCTTGTAAGAGTCTTGGACAATCGGAGATTTTATCTGTTCCGCTTAAGCTTAAAATGATTTGTTTGGTACGGGATTTCCAACGATTCCAATCAAAAAAAAATGTGGATAAACAAGTAAAATATTTTGGTAACGAATTTGTGAACCATTCAATAACCAACGGATATTACGAAACATTAAGCACAGCACAGAGAAAATACCATTAAAAACTGAATAAATAAATTTGGAATGCAAGTGAAAGTTCAACTTCAAATTAACAACTTCAAAATTCCATTAAAAACTGAATAAATAAATTTGAAAAATAACAAGCTTAATGGTTATTTTAAATTACCATTAAGCTCCTTGATTGTGTTGAAAGGTAATTACCTGAAGAATGGATCAATCCCACATCATCCAGTGATCCTAATTCTAACACAAACTCAAAATTTATTTTCGAAATCTTTATTGTTTCAATTTTTTTTCCCAACGCTGGAGCATACAGTGAAACTGGGGGAAATTGAACAGTACTTAAGTATTTCCATCAATTATTATGTTATATAATGAATTGTGTGCATTATTATTTTATTTATTTTTTAAGCATTTATATCGGGAGATTAATAATTTAAAATCGAAAATAATAGAAACATAAATTATACAAATCCAACCACCAAATACTTATATGGCTGGGCAGCCACCACAAAACCAAGATGATTTTACAATGATTTTGTGGTGGCTATAATTTACCTGTATCTCTATCACTACTCATTTAAAATCATCTTCTATCGAGTGAGCCCATACTAACTTATAATTTGACAAAAGACTAGGCAAAAAGATCCGCTTGTACATGACGGGTGGTAGCAACAGATACTGAAGATTTCCATGGAAAACATTTTGTCAAAAGCAAACCTTGCTTTTACCGTCTCCAGAAACAAGTTTAAAGCATCAATAACGCACGTAAAGAATAAGATTCACCAGATAACATTCATATATAAAGATTTGAAATTTTTCAAAAAGATTAAAGATCTAAATTACATTCCCACAAGAATTGTAACGAGCAACAAAATCAGCAATCCATGCTAATTCGAGACCAACTACAACATTTAACCGCTATCACAGCCAATTCTCTTGAATACCTGCCTGGCACCGAGTGAGCAATATGCATGAAGTGAAGCATGAAATAAATAAATTTTGAAAAAACAAAAGAGAGAAGACAATTGGTGGTCAATGAACTGCAGTTCACATAGATGTCCCATAGAAAGTTGATTCAATTGGCTATGGCAAAGGTTATATCAGTGCTGATTTGCAGTCCATTATGCCTGCGACGAGGAAGGAAAGAGATTATGTAATGCATAACGTCAACAAAATTGTTTGTAGAGTTTTTATGAAGGTGTGTTTTTCTGCGCCCCTCAGATCTATGAGGCCAATTGTCTGCTTTGAGTACTCGACAGAAATGCTCAGGGCTACTCTCCGAACGGTCCCAGAAGGCCTCACCCATGAGGGTGTGGTTGTTGGGCTTATATAATGTGGGGTACGCTATAAGTCCGACAACCACGCCCATGTGGATTAGGCTCCCCTATGGAGACCGTTCAGATAATAACCCTGAGCACCTCCATTGAATACCCAAAGCGCACCATTGGTCTCATAGACCGAGGGGCACAGAAAAACGCACCTTTATAAAATAAATCAAAGCGCAAGTCCAGCAGAAAAGACTACAGGAAAAAAATGGTATACAAGTAAAGTCCAATTTCAAAGTAAAAAACCCACTAAAGAGAATAACAGAAATATTCTTTTGAAAAATAAATCTTTACCATGTGTAACATACCTGCTGCTTTTTCTTCTTTGGTCTCCTCTTTCTTCGGGGTTTATGAGCGTCTGAGTTCGAACTTAGATTACTACTATGGCCCGTACTTGTATTAGACGACCCTCTGAATCTGAAGGAAGGCTCGCTTCGGCTGTTATATGTGTTGCTGGATGTAGACACTTCAGCCCTCTGTATTGATGAATTTTTTCTCGATGAAGATCCAAACCTTGATTTAGCCTGTACTGATCTTGGAAATGTATTGGTTGCTGGTCGGGGAGGAGGCATTAGAGCTCTTGCAGAATTCTGCCTCTACACACACACAAGTAGAAAAAAAATGACATACATTTAAACGGTCATCAGTATTATATTTTCTTATTGCTGAGTACATACCTGATTCCTTTCATCACTGGACATACCAGATGCTGCTTTACCAGAAGCACTAGAAGCCTGTTCTCTGCAAACGGTAAAACAAAAATGCCAAATGCACATATTATAGGATATAAACAACCAAATAGCATACAAAAACGATAAAAAAAGGTTGATGAAGTAACAGATGAAGATTGATTTCCACATAGAAGACAACTATGAAAACCAATTTGTTGGTGTTGGAAGTCAAACCAAAAAGCTATTGGTTCGAAAAGTCAAGGCTAAATTAGAGAGTCTCCACCATCCCCATACAAATTAACTAGGAATGAAGACAAAATTGAAACCATGCATATAGCATGTGTCCAACAGAAGGAAGAATATCATTGGCAATGTGATTCTATAAATAGGCATTCTCATTGTAGATCATCGAAAATAAATTCTCCTTCCTACTGAATATTGTCACAACACAAAGCCCCCTTATATTATTTGCAATAACCTTTATTTTTGCACTGCTTGATAGAGATGATGGTGATGGCAAAGAAAAATATCATTGCTCAAGTGCAAATAAGGATGCATTATTTCCAACCTTTGTTGTATTACCATGGCCCATAACATCTAAGTGAATTCAGCATCTAGGATAAACAATTTTCGCTGGAAATCACTAAGCATACTTATAAGGATAATTATTTTATATTTAAATCACAAGATAAAATATGAGTATAAAGGAATTAGATACTTCCTATACCAAAGCTATCGTACTGATAAAGTGTTTTGAATCGTAAAGAAAAGTTAAATAAAGGATGTTAATGGTGGTTTTTCACCCTAAGGAAGGTTCGAAAACCGAAGAGGGGCGGAATGGGTATTGTACTTGGCCAAAAATGGATAATAAAGACCCAAGGGCCTAGAGAGATAGACGAAGTTTGATAGAAAGACCCGACCTTGTGGTACAGGGGAGTTCTCGCAAAGACTGAGTTTGTTGATGATGAAGCAGGTTGGTATGTCGACCCGACCTAATGAATGAATGATGGATTTGGTGTTATTAGAGAGTTTGTTGAACCCGACCCGATGACGTCTATGCAAAGCAACCCGATCTGATTGAAAGAGTTAGAGGGAGCTTTGATTAGTATTATCTACCTCGATATGCAAACCCCAGGAACAAAGATGGGATCACGAGCCGACATGTATCTAGGCCATATGATGTATGCCCTAAGTGAGGAGATGGGCTTCTAGAGGTCTAAGTTATATGACGTATGTCCTATCTAGGAGTTTGGGCTTCTAAAAGGCTAATAATGACAGAAGTTGATCAACGGCTCTCATTGGAGGAAGACTCTGTCAGCTATTCATAGGACGAAACAGTACCGGAGCAGTTGAATCATAGGCTATCACATCAACAAAATGTGTAGCAGTGGTTAAAAGGTTGTAATGATGAGTTTCTGCTAACATGGGAGGTTGAACCCAGTGGCAGTACATCTGTTTGTTGAGTGGTTGGGGAAAATAGCATGGGGGGATGATGGCCTGGTGACGATGGTTGACATCTTGGGTTGGTAGAATTGTAGATTTGGGAGCCTATATAAAAGGGTTGAAGTCTCAGATTCAAGGGTGAGCAAATTTTATATCTCACAACTTATAGAAAAACTGAGAGTTGAAGAGTTAGCGATAGAGAGAGAAAGCAAGTCAGCACCCGACCACCTGAGAGATTTGTATCGGGCTTATTGTAAGACCCGAGGTGTTTATTTTTGTATTCTTGTATTCCCCCCACTTGTAGCTCGGGTCGATCTTGACCCCGAGCAGAAATGAAATACAATCCCTTTCTCCCGTTGACGTAGGTTGGAACCACTCTTGGCCGAACCACGTAAATCATTGTCTCTGTGTTTTTTTTCCCTGATTGCTAAATTTGTTTTTGGTTCTCTATTAACCAAACAAATTCATTGTTGATGGAGGTTTGTTCGAGAGATTAATTTCTCATATTACCCTTGGAACGAAAAACAGCTGTCAACAAAGGATATTACAAATAATAAACAAGCAGAAGGGATTAATGTTGTTATCCAATATAGAGAATAGATGATTTTCGACTGACCTGCGAAAGTCAATCCCTATTTATAGTATTACATAAAGTGTCAAACATATTTGACCATTTGTTCAACACGTCAATGAAAAGTATTCATAATTTTGGCTTCTCTAAATCTTGGCCTTTCTGTATTTGGTCTTCTTCACTTCCTTTCCAAGCAAACAATTTTTTTTGGCTTTCCATGGTGGATATCCACCATATAAATGAAGGTGATTTCCACCACATGACTACAAGTGTAAAAATGATTAATTTTCCTTTTAATAAATGTACATTTTTTAGTGTTCATCAAAAGGCAAGAAGGCTAACTTCAGAACCCCCACCATTCCAACTTGTCAATGCAAATTGACATGGAATGAAGACAAAATTGAAACTATAAACATATAATATGTCTAACACATTGAAGAGTACATTGGCCACGTGATTCTACAGCTAGGCATTAGTTACCTCATTGTAGATTATCCAAGAATCAACTCCCCCTTGCTTTTATATCATTTGCAATATCTATAATTTCTTCACTTTTCGTTACAATTTACAACAAATGACAATTTCTCAACTATTATCTTACAAAGCAATTTCTCAAGCGTAAAATAATTAATTTTCCTTTTAATAAATGTACATTTTTTAATTTTCATCAATCAAAAGGCAAGAAGGCCAACTTCAGAACTCCCACCATTCCAACTTGTCAATGCAAATTGACATGGAATGAAGACAAAATTGAAACTATAAACATATAATATGTCTAACACATTGAAGAGTACCATTGGCCACGTGATTCTACGACTAGGCATTGGTTACCTCATTATAGATTATTCAAGAATCAACTCCCCCTTGCTTTTATATCATTTGCAATATCTTTTATTTCTTCACTTTTCGTTACAATTTACAACAAATGACAATTTCTCAACTATTATCTTACAAAGCAATTTCTCAAGCGTAAAATAATTAATTTTCCTTTTAATAAATGTACATTTTTTAATGTTCATCAATCAAAAGGCAAGGCTAACTTCAGAACTCCCACCATTCCAACTTGTCAATGCAAATTGACATGGAATGAAGACAAAATTGAAACTATAAACATATAATATGTCTAACACATTGAAGAGTACCATTGGCCACGTGATTCTACGGCTAGGCATTGGTTACCTCATTATAGATTATTCAAGAATCAACTCCCCCTTGCTTTTATATCATTTGCAATATCTTTTATTTCTTCACTTTTCGTTACAATTTACAACAAATGACAATTTCTCAACTATTATCTTACAAAGCAATTGCATCATACGAATTCAATTGAAGTAATGCAAGATCCCACTCCCAATACTACTAGAGGATCAAAAAGCATTACGTAAATGATGTGTGTTAGTAAGTGTACTTTGTACATAATCTATATATCAATCATAAGACTTCAAATTCTGATTTTTAATTTATATTAAAAAGTGAAATCAATGAGTATCCATAAATTCAGAATTTAGACCTAAACACACTAAACTGCAACTTTCATCATAATAAGAAACGAATTCGGAAGTATCATATCGCCATACAAATACCTTGTACTTTTATCAGTCCATTCATCATCTGCATCTTCATCACTTGAGCTTCCAGTTAAAAAGAAGTCATCATCACTCAAATCCAAAAGTCCATCATCTTCACTTCCTGTTTCTGTTATAAGAAGATCAATGAAAGATGTTATCCTCGTGACTATAGAAATATACTCTACCAATTTACAGTAACAACGAAGCTCTCAGAGAGATCTAGCATGTATGATTCAATATTAATTATCTTCTAGTTGGTCACACCACTTACTAGCTTATGCTTTGGATCGAGAACCAATAGTCATATGCTTTATACATTGACAATATAAACAACATTGTTTAATTGATACTTTCACTGCATGTGTACTCCAAAACAAATACACCCTATAAAATTAAACTAGTTTGACTCTATTTCAAGAAGATAACTGTTTCATACCACACATGTATAAACACCTTAACACAATTCTAAGAGGTTGCATGTTACACATCAAGCATAGACAAGCAGGCACAAACTGCATCATTTAACACTATCTATAATTATCAACCGCACATGCCACCATGCTCCAGTCCAGTAATCAACGCTACAAATCAAAGAGCTGATGTAAGTAGTGAAAACTAAAAAGAAGATACCTTCCAAATCCTTCCCACTGGCAGCAGCAGCAATTAAATTGGCTTTAATCTGCTTACGCAATCTATTTCTCCTATCAACCATGTCAGAATCATCTCCTCCAGTAAATAAAGATACATATTTCTCCGTCTTCGGAAAGAACTGAAAATCAAATACAATATATTTAGCTCTAAGTATTAGACATAGAAAGACACGCTCATCCATAAAAAGCAAGGTATGTGGCAGAGCTAACAGCACTATCTCAATAAGATGTATGATTAGGAAATGGTAATCAACATTGCATCCATTCAATTCAAGGATAAAACAACAGTAATAAGTATGTCAAGCACCTATACCGCTATACGAAGCTTACCCTAACATATTCAAGATCTTCCTTCAGCTTAGAAAGCTGCTCGGCAATCTCAGCATCTTGCGCTTGACCAGAAGCACGTTGAAATTTCTCCAAACGCCTTATTCCTCTTTCAATCTTTCTCCTCTCTACGCACGACAACCATCAGAATCAAAAAAAAAAAAAAAAAAACACTCAAGCACAAACAACACACATTCCAAATCCAAATTATAACTAATATAAAAGATACAACAAAACTCCCACACAACCGAAACAACACATACCAAAAAACTTTATCTTCCTGTCTCGCAAGAATATCTTGCGCTCCACAGCCAGACGCGTATGAATCTCCTGCTGTTTCTTAAGTTCATCCAACTTCTTTTGCTGCGCCTCTCTAACTTCAGCCGGTAGTTCCTTTAATTAATTAAAAAAATAAAATTATTTCAAACTCCAAATTTTGACCTAAAACAAACAACTGATATCTATAATTTCAAATTAACTTAGAAGTGAAGGGTATAAAGGTAATTATACCTTGCGGAGCATGCGTTCGATGGAACGAATCTGGTTCTTGAGAGAGACTGATTTAGGCTTAGGTTTCTTTTCGACAGCTAGGCCTTTGGATCGCCGACCTACGGGATTGCGATCGGCGACTCGGCGCTTGCCGTAGCCACCGTGGGCCATCGTTGAGAGTTGTGCCGGAGAGAGACTCAATCACTGAATTTCGGGTTGCGTTGGTTTTGTATTGTTGGTGCCCTAATTAGGCCTGTTTGTTAATTTTCTTTTGGATTTGGCTTTTTTTATTGAATGGCATTGGTGGCGGCTTCACGTCTCTGTTGGGCTTTTCACTTTTGCATATTGTATTGTCAATTTGTCATCACCATTACTTTGCTTCTGTCGTTTTTTCTTTCTTTAATTTTTTTTTTCTATTTTCCTTTTTTATAAATGATATGAAAATTAAAATTTTTAAAATGATATTTGGTGAAGTCGATGTCTTGACTGAAACTGATAATTTAACAGGTCAGATTTTGGGATGCTATATAAACTTATGGCATAACGGGGGAGTCTGGTCTTTCACAATAAAATGATAGATGGAACTGCCATTAAACGACTTATTAATAGGTTGATAGATCGCTTAATATAGGGGTGTTCACGGGTCGGGTCGGGTTTTTGATTTTTTTTTTACCCGCTCGGGTCGGGTCATTCGGGTCCTTCGACCCGCGACCCGAAATTTGAAAAGTTGACCCGCGCGGGTCGGGTCGCATCGGGTCAGGTCAAAAAACTGCGGATCGGGTCGGGTCAACATAATATGCAGTAAATATAATATTTATATATTTTTTTTGATACAAATTTTCATAAAGTAGTCAGTAGCTGAATTGGCAAAGTGTTTGAATTAATATCCTGATAATCAAGAGTTCGAATCCCATCATAAACATTTTGTTTAAAGACTGAAGAATAAGTAAGGACATTGTCATTTCAGCTACGATTGATTCTTGTCAAATTTGTATCATTAAAAATATATATTATAATTGTAATATTATTAACTTCGGGTCGGGTCAGACCCGATTTTTCTGTCCGAAACCCGTGACCCGATCTGATATTTCGGGTCGGGTCCGGGTTGACCCGGAAATGGATTTTAAAATTGATAAACCCGACCGGATCGGGTCGAGTCATTGCGGGTCGGGTCGGGTCACGGGTCGACCCGACCCTATGAACACCCATAACTTAATACATCACACATCTTTGATCAAGTAAGGCCTTTAGTTTCCAACAAGCCACTGCTACATATATTTCATTAGGCATTGATGATCTTTTTTTAAATCGTTGGAAACTCCACCGCCGAACCATTTTTTCTGACCTTAAACGGAGCAGGTAAAACATACGGCTGTCTCATGCTCTTACAAGAAACGCACTCTCTGGATTCGCATACAGGACTTGAAGGTGAAATCATGAATCTACACCACCAAGCCACGCCTCTTAGGGACAAACCCAAACCCATATGATCTTTTAACGATACCTTATAAGCAATGGCTAGTCCAAGATGTTTAACAATAAAATTTTATTTTGGAAATACACCATCATTATGGGAATGTACATGCGATAGAAAAACTACATCAATCAAACCAGACTGACCCAGCAGATAAATAATGAATGCATAAACAAAAACATTAATTGGATCAGAGAATGCTATTGCATTACAAGGTCGCAATTGCACAGACCAAGCAAGTTCAAATTGATGTAACATGAAATCTATTATTAGAGCAACAAAAGTCCAAGGACCGCCTAATTGACATCAACGAGTAAACCACCCCCTACACACACATATATTATTCCTCGATATCTCATTTGAGTTTCATAATTCTAGGAATTGGCTTGATAACTGATACAGTCCTCAACATAGTCATTTTACAAATAATTTCTCATGAATCCCAATTCTAAAGATATTCATTGTTGGGACAGTTGTGGAACCCCTAGAGTCGGATCGGTACCCCGCGCAGCGGAAATGGGTCTAACCCGAGGATATCAATCATGGGTGTAATTTTAAAATATTTAATGAAATACTATATTCCATTACGAGTGTATATGAAAAAATCGGGACTGAATCGGAGTCTGGAAGCTCAAGAACGAGCGAAAACAAATTCAGTACGAACAGCGCGTATGCTCGCGCACTGTGCGCGCAATCAGCATATATATATATATATTTTGTTTTCTTTCTAATCCTTCAGCTCTTTGAAAGAGAGCTGAAGGAATTATGGTATTTTACCTTAATTGCTTCCAACTCTCCCTAAATATTTCAAAAACACCCAAAATTAATTTTTAACATCAAAACCAACATCAACACATGTTATTGAACAAAATTCAAGTTTTTCAAAATATCAAATATTTTTACAAAAACATAAATTTATTCTAAATACGCTTGCGTAAATTTTGAATTCAATACACAAACCAAATTAGAAACCCAATAAGAAATATCTCGTGAATAATTCTAGATCACCCAAAGGTGGTCAAGTGATTCTAGAATGGTAGCCATAGCTCTAAGCTTTAATCTAAAGTTCCAAACTCTAATTTTATTTTTATGTCTAACATAAATATTTTGACCTAATTACAAGCATATTGTATTTATACTTCCAAAGCATCCTAACACAATTAATTAGTCTAATTTCAACATTATGTATCTAATATATAATTCAACACCATATGTCTCATTAATGAAAAATATAGCTTTTGGAGAAGATCAAACTTACCTAGTAAGGTTGATTCAAAGATCCAATCTACTTCTCCTTGTTGAAATGTTAGGAGAACTTCCAAGGATTAACAAGCTTGACTCCAAGATCTAATCTTGATTCCAATGCAAGCAAGCCTCACCGCAAGATCCAATCTTGATTTCTCCTAATTGAAATGTTGTAAAGACCTCACAAAACTTCTCTAAACGCTTCTCTAACTTAAGCTAATTTCACTAATTCTTGCTTGTATTTAGTTTTCTCAAACTTTTACTTTTCTTAATTAAAATCTTCCTAAACCTTGCTATTTATAGCAAAACTTAAACAATTTTTAATTAATAAAAGTTGAAATCAACTTTTATGTGGGCTTAATCTAATTTGTCTAAATATGTATAATTAGGTGTGACTAATCTCCATTGTCTCCCACTTTGATTTATTCCAATTAAATCAAGCCAAAGATTAGGAAATGAATTATTTAAATGATTACCACTTTGATTTAATCCAATTAAATCAAGTCAAAACCATCTATTATTACATACTTACAATTACCATAATATCCTCAAATGGTAAAGATAATTATGATTTTACAATTAAGACATTGTGTAATTATTGAATTAATCCAATTAGGTCAAAGTAAATAATCAATGTTATCCAATAACTCTTGATTATCTTAGTTGATAATTATAATATCAAATATTATCTTTTATCAAAATTAATTGGCCCAAAACCATATCCATTAAGTCCAAATATAATATAATGGACCTTTAAAATTTTAATTGGGCCTAAATTGATTTTTGGCAAAAGGGTGATTCATATTGGACAATTATGACCCATAGCGTCACTATTTGTATAGATCATGGTGTTGTTGTACAAATTAACTATGTGACAAAATGAGATTGCACTCTTATCATTTGTGATTAGATCACCTAAATATATAAATGATATGAGGTCTCTATGATTTGTTCCTGGACGGAGAATGATATGAGACAGTATCAGTCCACGAATGATAAATCATTAAATATCCCTAGTCAGAGTATTATCGAGATTGGACATCGATAAATACGTAAAAGACTAGTATTGCACTTGTGCGCGTTGTGAGGGCACAACGGCATAGTTCTCATATATTTGGGTATAGGATACTCATGCAAGTGTAATAGGAGGTTGAGTTTTACCGATGGTACGGGAAACAACTTCGCTCTGGATAGACCCCACGGAATCTCATTGGTAGTATGACTATGTGTCTATGGGAGTCTGCAATCAGGGTAGGTGTATTTGGTCTTAACATGAGACTTGCACCGCTAATACTTACGACAATCAATATGCTTTGGTTGAGGTCGTCCAGGGCTTTAACCGATTCTGTGTATGTCAATTCTGGGTATATTGAGAATCGTAGTGTGTTGGGTGTGATGTCAAGACGGAAGTGTCACTCCGGTCATATGGAGATGATGGTCACGTAGGATACGAGACTGGTTCTTTTAAACGCTCCGCAACTATCGGGATATTATGACTAGGTCATGTATATCCGATTATAGAGACTAGTCACCAGAGATCCGATATGTGCTTCGTACGGGGCAGACACAATTCCAGCCCCAGGCCTAGCACTTGATCATTCGATACTGGACAAAAATACGCAATACTACAGTATACTACGCTTGATATAGATCCTTTATTCCTGTAAGGATATTTCCGGAGAATTGGGGAGGCATGGCGCTTTGCTAGAAGCCAACCTTGTCTTGTAAATCGGTATAAACGTAGTACGAGGTACTTACGTGTTCGGATAGTCCGACGACCGAATTTACTGCCAACATATCCGGGGATCTCATGGGTCGCTTCCCAAAGATTCACCGATGACGTATAACTCGCACTCTATATTAATCTGGGATTAATAAGATGAGAGAGAAAATTAATCTGGGATTAATTACAGAGATATTTTATCTGGGATAAAATATCATTAAAGAGATATAACGATTAATTTGGAATTAATCGATTAATTAATATATTCGATATATTAAACGAAATTGGATTTCAACGCTGAATTGAAATTAGATTTTAATTCGGGCGAACGAATTAATTTAGAATTAATTCGTTAGCGACGTGAATAGTGACTTCGCTAGGCGTAATCATTTAATTACGACGCAACGAAAAATTTGTTAATTTGGAATTAGCGAACCCGAGCCCGGGATTATTTGTGAGCGCATTCACATTTCGAATTCGAGTGTGGCACGCAAGTCAAATCAAGCGTCAAATCATTAGTCGCATCAAGCGTCAAATCACTTGTCACTTTGAGTGATGTGACTTGACAAGATTGATTGATGGATTGATTTGAGTTGAGTTGATGGTGTTGGTTGGAGCCATTTATGGCTTGACTTTATGGAAAAGAAAATTGTATTTGTTTGTTTTTGTTTTTTGAAAACAAAATATATAAACTAAATACACATTTTTCTTTTCCCTCCAACATTGTACACGGTTTGGAACCAAGACACACAACTTCTTCTCTCTCTTTTCTCTCTTCTCTCACACGCCCAAGGGCAAAACTGCTCACTATTTTTTCTGTCAATACCGAGCAGTGGAGGAAGCTAGAGTGGTGTTTTGTGGCAAAACATCAAGTGCTAGCACACTTACGAGATATGTGAAGGTGATAGGGAAGTCCACCCATGAGTCGGGAACCATTCGACGAAGCTTTGAGCTTGACGAAGGACCAAAACCGAGCCAAACCAGTGAGCTTGGACTGCACACTGCCGAACCAGTGAAGGAGGACAGCAGTTCATTTTTGTTGCCTCGTTTGCCTCTGCGTCGCTCAACCGATCGATGTGACTATTTCGCGACTTCGTCGATGAATTCGCACTTCATTTTCATGCTTGTTTATGATCTTGGGACCTTAGAATTTGCCAACAATGGCATCATGAGCTAAAGGTTGAGCATGAAATTGGTTAGGGTTAAAAATTGGGTAAACTTGATTTTGAGCATGATTAATGAAATTGGATGAATTAATATGCTTAAATATGTTTGAATTGAGGATTGATTGGATCAATTTGTTGAAATTATGTTTGGAACAAATTTCCCTAATTTTTTGGTGATGGCCGAAAATGACATTAACCCTAATTGTCTTGGATTTTGATTTTTTGATTCATTAGATGTATTGGAAATCATTTGGGGATATTGATTTAATGTTGAATTGAATTTAATTGGATTGAATTTGATTTGGGCATAAAATCCCTCCTTGGCCGAGACACTATGTGCATGTAATGGGTTTGATTTTAATCAAAATGTGTTGGACATGTGACAATGTAAATTAGCATGATTAATTAGGCTAAATTGGTGTTTTGGAAATATTGATTTGGGTGATTAATTGTGTTATACACTTTAGGTTAATTAAATGAGAAATTGGATTTTTTGTATTTAATTAATTGGGCCTTAAAATTGGATTTGGGCTTTGTTGTACAAAGTTAGGTTTACGCAAAATTGGTTGGATCCAATTAGGCCCAAAACCGCCTCCATAAAGCCCAAATGCGACTTAATGGACCTTTAAAGTTTAATTGGGCCTAATGGGCCAAGATTGATTTCTGGGCTTATGGGGTAACTCCCGAATTGGATTTTGGTTATTCGGTTTGACCCGAGTTGACCAAAAGTCCACGCCTTAAGAAATTAATTAAAAGCCCATTGGACTTTAATTAAATTGACGTTGGACGTTAATCGGGCTTTGACACCCGTAGCAATTAAATTTGGAATTTAAGTCGTATAGGTTCATAATTAAAGTGTAGTATTTAATTTGGAATTAAATAGCGAATTAGAATTAAATATAAATTGAATTGGATTTAATTATGTAGTTTAATTTATTTCGAGAATTCGTACTTTGAGTACTTATTCGCAAAAACGAGTTTGACTCGAGCAAAATCAAATCGTTGTTTGAACATTGGATGATCACTAATATCAGATTAATTAATTGGATTTGATTGATTGATAACATGCTTGTGTGAATACATGGTTGCGATGCATGAATAATGTATATCGGATGGATATTAGATGTGTGGGGCAATTTTAGAAATTGTTGTAATAAATTTGATTTATTAATTGGACATGCGTGTCCAGCATTATTACCTCTCATTTCTTTGTATTCTCTTCTTACATATTCCCCTCAATGTAAATGAGGTTTCTTTAGAAGTGTAGTGTAACAGGTAGAAGAAATATTTATGCTGGCGGGAGAGAGAAAAAATGAGAGATTTGATATAGGTTCATTGTGTAAAGTATCCATCCGCATATCATATTATTTTTATTATACGCGCTTTATTATGTGTTTAGAATGCATGTTTAAGGGTGTATGATGATGAGACCTTAACAAAGATAATAAATTGGTTGCCAATTGCACTCAAAAAACCCTCGCAAAATATTAAGCGTCTTTCCTTCCATTGAGTGATTCTCACTCAAGATCCGAGACTAACATTGGCTTGTTGGCCAAAGTCAAGGCCTTTGTCTGTCGAGGATTTGTTTGAATCACGAAGGATTTGTTCCATGTCAGTGTCTTGTCCAAGTTGTGGTTTGTGGCCAAAGTCAAGACCATTTCTTGTCCATCGACATTGATTACGAAGCTTTCCATGGTCAATGGGTCGCGCTTAACTGGGATCACTAAGTTTGTTGTGCCAAAGCCAATGCTTAGTTGATTCAGAGGAAAAAGGTTAGGTAATACATTGGATGTATTGGCATATATAAGATATATGTTTCGGACTTGGATGTCCCCCTACCGGATCTAGGAATTGGATTGGATCCAATCGACCTTAGAGATCTACCTAGTTTATTATCATACAATTTGTTGGCCAAAGTCAAGATTGTGTGATATTTAACGGGATCCTAGCCCACTAGGAAACACGGTTTCCCGAGTACTCGACAGAGGGTTAGAGGCTCACCGAAAAATAGTGGGAGGCAAGAATTGAATTTGTAATATTCGTTTAATTACTTGCCATAACGCGCTCAAACAAATATCATTCGTCAAATAAATTAAATGTTAGTTGGACTAATATTTAAATTGTTGTTTTAATTAACAGTTGGACTGTATTATAGTTGATTATATAATTGGATTATAGTAATCAATATATTTGAATTAATTAATTTCAATTAATAGTTGATTTTATAGTTGGACTATAATAATCAATATTATTGAGGTTAATTGATTTAAATTATATTTGATTGTATAGTTGGACTATAATAATCATTATAATAATAGTACCACAAATCGTTGATTAAATAGTTAGACTATTAGAATCAAGAAAAATTGAAAGATTGACGTTTAATACATAATCCTAGGGAAAATGTATTTAAATGGTTTAATTTTCAAAATTGGGAATAATTTCAGGATGGTCCTGGAAAACTAATAAGTTACTTTATTTGATAAAATAACATATTAGGCCTAAGCCCGGAGTTAAGCAAGTAGTAGAGCATGATCTTTGGAAGATCATGTAATGATAACTTAAGTGCTTAATCCATTAAGCTTGTCATAGCAGACTTCTTAATTTCTTAATCAGAAATAAGGATTAGATCCTTAAAGTATGATAATGAAATTGAAGGATCTTCATAAATCTATCTTTAGATTTTAGAAATACTAATTGCAATAAATAACTCTTAGAGAGTTAATGACTATTCTCAAGGAGATAAAGTCAAAGTTTGCAATTAGGCAAGTTGCGCAAGACGCACCTTACTTCGATATTCTAGAAGGCCAAGGCTTGGCCAAAGGCTTCTGGAATATTGAAACTGGCAAAGGCAAAATCATTATAATCTTCTGGGAAGTTATATGACATATCCCAAAATGTATGCCTCAATTGTGGCAAACGGGATCACGGAAGCGTGACTGCCGTTTGGACAAAGCAGACATGAAGGAATTAAAGACGGTGCAAGGCTCCGGCTTTAAATATGATTGTCAAAATTATGTTCAATGCTAGTATTAAAATTGGATTTTGAATACTTAGTGTAATACATAAATATATGTATTGATGTGCAGAATCTGTTATGAACATGATACTGATTTCAATGGAGATATATCTTCGAATTGGAAACGGGACGAAAGTCGCTGTTTCAACCGTAGATACCTAAGTTTAGGAACTACCCTTCGGGTGTGTACTTAAATTAGGAAACTGTTATAATGTAACTAGTTTGAGTAGGAACATTATCTTTATATCAGTGTTTAACCCGCTGCGAGTGAACCTTTATATTCTAGAACACTAAAGTGTTTTATTATATAAAGATGATATTGAGATAAACACATTAGATGTGAATAACAGCATTTATATTTTGAATATAAATAAATCTCATACTAAAAATGACAAACAAATAGCTCAAACTGATTTGATCAGAAGAAACTAATATGTGGCATTGTTGTCTGGGACACAATTAAACAAGACTCGTATATCCACACTTTCGAAGAGTGGGTACTCGGACTAATTTGATTCCATTCAAATAAAGTCTACGAATAGTTTATTGGGCAAAGTACCTAAAACACTATTTACTTGGTAAAAGTGTAAATGCCACCGATCTGTTAGCCCTAGTTCATAGTGAAACAAGTGGGCCCATGTCTAGCTAGGCTAGATGTGGATATAAATATTCGTGACCTATACGGATGTGGCATCGCGTTATGGTTATGTGTTTCTTTTGAAACACAAATCGGAAACTTTTAAAGTTTCGACACGAAATAGACAAACAGATCGGCTAAAGTATTAAACCGTCACGGTAAGACCGTAATGGAAAATACTTTGGCAATAAGTTTCTAATAAACTTGAAAGAGTATAATATTCTTTCAAATGAGGACTCCTCCTGGAACACGTCAGTTTGACGGTGTGTCCGAAATGAGTAACCGAATTTTGTTAGACATGATAAGGTTAATCATGAGTCGCTCTAAGCTACCATTTCCTTCAACGGATAAGAATAAAACAGTGCAGAAATTATTTGGAATAAGGTTCCATTAAAATCTGTTAGACAGATATCATATTAGATATGAACAGGAAAGAAACCAAGTTTCTCATTCCTGAATATTTGGGTATGCTAGGCATGTGTTTGGATGATACCAAACTAGAACCCAAATTGGATAAGTGCCAAATGTAGGTTATCCTAGGGATATATAAGTATTGTACTTATATATCTTACAAGAGAACAATTAGATTGTTGCTCACCATGCGGTTTTCCTAAGAGGAATACTGATATGCAGTGGTAAGTGGGAGGATAGTAAAACTCGATGAAAATCGGAGTAATACTGTTCAAGGCACCGAGTCCTTAATGGAACATAAATAGTTCATCAAGGATGAAACTATTACCATTAATCTTCATATACACAAGAACCGCGTATGTCAGAGAGAGTCAGAAAACCACTTGGGGTATCGGTTTCTGATCTCATCTCATAAATATGTATATCTTATTGAGGTATATCAACTAACTACGTATAAGGAAGTGATACAAGGTATCGACTCCCTATTATGACAAAGTGTCATGAGTCCAAAATAGATTCCATGTATATCAACTATGTTTGGAAACTAGTTGATGTACCGCAAGGCATTGTGCCTCTTGGTACTTGATTAGTCTTCAATGAAGACATACATGGATGGCAACATACCAACGTATAAAGCTAGGCTTTTAGCGAAAAGGTAGAGTTATCAACATTGTGTTGATTACGACGAAACCTTTTACCTGTTGCCACGGTAAATCCATTTGGATAGTGCTTGCTAATGCTGCATGTTTCATGTATGAAATATGGCAGCATAATGGGAAAATCGCTTTCCTGAAAAGGAAACCTTTCGGAGGATGTTTACAATATCTTGTCGGTTTTGTCGTACCAAAACTAGCAAACAAGGTTTGCGGGTTATTCGATCCATGTTTGGATTGAAGCAAGCATTAGGTTCTTGGAATTATCGTTTTGATGTAATCATAATAATTTATGATTTAATTCAAAAGGAAAATGATTCTTGTGTATATAAGGAGGTTAGTGGGAGCGCACTGGCAGTGGTTGTCCTATAAATAATGATAATATGTCATTTCTTGGAAATGATATTCCCATAATAACAATCGGTGAAAGCTTGGCTTTCGAGAAAATTCTCCGTAGAATTCTTGGGAGAAACAACCTTTATTCTAGGAATAAAAGATCTACTGGGATAGATTTAAAGTTGTTGGCACTCTCCGAGAAATCGTACATTAAAAATGTACGTGACCTGGTGTCTCATACGCTTTGAGCATATGGAGTCATAAACAGGCCAATCTGAGTGATAGTCACTGGATTGATGTTAAGAACATACGTTAGTATCTTAGAGAACTAAGGATGATGTCTTAGTCTATGGAGAAGGAGAACTTGAAGTGATTGTGATCACTACTGCAAGTTTCCTAAACCGATAAAACGACTATGAGTCGCAAACGGTATTATACAGTTTGAATAATGGTACAGTGAGCTGAAATCTTCCAAGCAAGATACTGTTACCGAATAAACAACAAATGCGGGTTATTGCTGCAGCTGAGGCAGCAATAGAAGCCTTCTGGGTCGATAAACAAATCTAATTAGATTAGATATAGTTCTGTTAGCAACTGAGCTTGGCGTCAGCACAAGCTAAAGAATTAATGGTCTCATCAACGATCCAGATACATACTTCGACTATTCATCTGATTTGTTCGGATCATACATCGTAGCGATGTGATGATTGAATAAATCACATCAGATGATAGTCATCCAAATCCGCTGACGAAAGCACTTTCTCAGCAATTTGAGTCAATCGTACATAGTTCGGGTGTTAGACACTCGAGTGACTGGCTATAGGCCAAGTGGGAGATTGTTGAACAATTATGACCCATAATGTCACTATTTTTACAGATCATGGTGGTGTTGTACAAATTAACTATGTGACAAAAGGAGATTGCACTCTTATCATTTTTTATTAGATCACCTAGATATATAAATGATAGGAGGTCCCTATGATTTGTTCCTGGACGGAGAATGATATGAGACAGTATCAGTCCACGAAGCATAAATCATTAAATATCCATAGTCAGAGTATTATCGAGATTGGAGATCGATAAATACATAAAAGACTAGTATTGCACTTGTGCGCGTTGTGAGGGCACAACAGCACAGTTCTCATATATTTGGGTATAGGATACTCATGCAAGTGTAATAAGAGGTTGTGTTTTACCGATGGTACGGGAAACAGCTTCGCTCTGGATAGACCCCACGGAATCCCATTAGTAGTATGACTATGTGTCTATGGGAGTCTGCAATCAGGGTATGTGTATTTGGTATTAACCTGAGACTTGCACCGCTAATACTTACGACAATCAATATGCTTTGGTTTAGGTCATCCAGGGCTTTAACCGGTTCTGTGTACGCCAATTCTGGATATATTGTGGGTGTGATGTCAAGACGGAAGTGTCACTCCAGTCATATGGAGATGATGGTCACGTAGGATACGAGACTGGTTCTCTTAAATGTTGCGCAGCTATCGGGATATTATGACTAGGTCATGTATATCCGATTATAGAGACTACTCAACAGAGATCCGATATGTGCTTCGTACGGGGCAGACAATTCCAGCCCCAGGCCTAGCACGTGATCATTCGATACTGGACAGAAATACGCAATACTACGGTATACTACGCTTGATATAGATCCTTTATTCATGTAAGGATATTTCCGGAGAATTGGGGAGGCATGTCGCTTTGCTATAGGCCAACATTGTCTTGTAAATCGGTATAAACGTAGTACGAGGTACTTACGTGTTCGGATAGTTCGACAACCGAATTTAGTGCCAACATATCCAGGGATCTCATGGGTCGCTTCCCAAAGATTCACCGATGACGTATAACTCGCACTCTATATTAATCTGGGATTAATAAGATGAGAGAAAATTAATCTGGGATTAATTGCGGAGATATTTTATCTGGGATAAAATATCATTAAAGAGATATAACAATTAATTTGGAATTAATTGATTAATTAATATATTCGATATATTAAACGAAATTGGATTTCGACGCTGAATTGAAATTAGATTTTAATTCGGGAGAATGAATTAATTTAGAATTAATTCGTTAGCGATGTGAATAGTGACTTCGCTAGGCGTAATCATTTAATTACGACGCAATGGAAAATTTTTTAATTTGGAATTAGCGAACCTGAGCCCGGGATTGTTTGCGAGCGCATTCGCATTTCGAATTCGAGTGCGGCACACAAGTCAAATCAAGCGTCAAATCATTAGTCGCATCAAGCGTAAAATCACTTGTCACTTTGAGTGATGTGACTTGACAAGATTGATTGATGGATTGATTTGAGTTGAGTTGATGGTGGTGGTTGGAGCCATTTATGGTTGACTTTATGGAAAAGAAAATTGTATTTGTTTGTTTTTGTTTTTTGAAAACAAAATATATAAACTAAATACACATTTTTCTTTTCCCTCCAACATTGTACACGGTTTGGAACCAAGACACACAACTTCTTCTCTCTCTTTTCTCTCTTCTCTCACACGCCCAAGGGCAAAACTGCTCACTATTTTTTCTGTCAATACCGAGCAGTGGAGGAAGCTAGAGTGGTGTTTTGTGGCAAAACATCTAGTGCTAGCACACTTGCGAGACATGCGAAGGTGATAGGGAAGTCCACCCATGAGCCGGGAACCATTCGACAAAGCTTTGAGCTTGACGAAAGACCAAAACCGAGCCAAACCAGTGAGCTTGGACTGCACACTGCCGAACCAGTGAAGGAGGACAGCAGTTCATTTTTGTTGCCTCGTTTGCCTCCACGTCGCTCAACCGATCGATGTGAGTATTCCGCGACTTCGTCGATGTATTCGCACTTCATTTTAATGCTTGTTTATGATCTTGGGACCTTAGAATTTGCCAACAATTCCTTATTGGGCTTTGGTTACCAAAGTCTATGCCTTATAAATTAATTGAAAGCCCATTGGACTTTAATTAAATTGACATTGGATGTTAATTGGGCTTTGAGACCTGTAATGATTAAATTTAGAATCTAAGTCGCAAAGGCTCATTAATAAAGTGTAATTATTTAATTTGGAATTAAATAAAGAATTAGTATTGAATAAAAATTAAATTGGATTTAATGTTGTAGTTTGATATAATTCAAGAATTCGTACTTTGAGTACTTATTCTTAAAACGAGTAGGACTCGCGCAAATCAAATCGCTGTTTGAACATTGGATGGTCATTAATTTCAGATTAATTAATTATATTAGATTGATTGATAACATGATTTGTGTGAATACATGGATGTGATGTATGAATAATGTATATCGGATGGATATTAGATGGGTGAGGGCAATTTTGGAAATTATTGTAATAAATGTAGAATTTATTAAATTGGACCTGCGTGTCCAGCCTATTACCTCTTGACTCTTTGTATTTCTCTTCTCACATATTCCCCTCAATGTAAATGAGGTTTCTTTAGAAGTGTTATGTAAATGGATAGAAGTAAGATTTGTGCTAGCGGGAGAGAGGAAATGGAGAGATTTGTTCTAGGAACAAAGTGTTTTAAATATCCATCCGCATATCATTATTAATTTATTTATAGCGCCTTATTATGCTTTTAGAATGCATGTTTAAGGGTGTATGATGAGACATAATCAAAGATACCAATTACGCGAAAAACCCTCAACATATGTTAAACGTTTTTCCTTCCATTGAATGATTTATTCTCAAGATCCAAGATTGGCACTGGTTTGTTGGTCAAAGTCAAGACATTTGTCCATCGCGGATGTGTTTGAATCATGAAGGCTTTGTTTCATATCGCATGTCTTGTCCAAGTTGTGATTTGTTGGCCAAAGTCAAGATCACTTATTGTCCATCGACATCGATTACGAAGCTTTCCAAGGTCAATGGGTCCCGCTTAACTGGAATCATTAAGTTTGTTGTGCCAAAGCCAAGGCTTAATTGATTCAGAAGAAAATGTTAGGTAATATATTGGATATATTGGCATATATTAGATATGTGTTTCGGATTTGGATGTCCAGCTACTGGATCTAGGAGTTGGATGGGATCCAATTGATATTAGAGATCTACCTAGTTAAATATCATACAATTTGTTGGCCAAAGTCAAGGTTGTGTGTTATTTAACGGGATCCTAGCCCACTAGGAAACAAGGTTTCCCAAGTACTCAACAGAGGGTTAGAGGCTCGCCGAAAAATAGTGGGAGGCAAGTATTAAATTTGCAATTTCGTTTAGATACTTGCCAATACGCGCTCATTTCATTTTTCGTCATTAATTTAAATATATATTAGTTGGACTAAATTTAATCGTTGTTTTAAATTAAACAATTGGACTGTATTCAAACTATTTCATTTATAGTTGATTATATAATTGGATTATAGTAATCAATATATTTGAATTTAACCAAACAAATTATAGTTGATTATATAGTTAGACTATAATAATCATTATATTCAATAGTACACGAAATTGTTGATTGGATAGTTGGACTATAGCAATCAAGATAAATAAAAGATTAGCGTTTAAAACATAAACCTGGGTAAATGTCTTTAAACGGCTTTAATTTTCATATTAGGAATAAAACCTCAGGATAGTCCTGGGAAATTGAGAAGTTATTCTATTTGATAGAATTGTATATCGGGCCTAAGCTCGGAGTTGAGCAAATAGTAGAACATAATCTTTGGAAGATTCATGTGATGATAACTTTAGTGCTCAATCCATTATGCTTGCCATAAAGACTCCTTAATTTCTTCGTCAGAATTAAGAATTAGATCTTTATAGTATGATATTGAAATTGAAGGATCTTCATAGATCTATACTTAGATCTTAGAAGTACTAATTGCAATAGAAAACACTTGGAGAGTGAATGGCTATGCTTAAGGAGACAAAGCCAGAGTTTGCAAAAGGGCAAGAAGCGCAAGGCGCATCTTACTTCGACATCCTAGAAGGCCAAGGCTTGGCCGAAGGCTTCTAGGGTGTGAAAAAGGGCAAAGGCAAAATCATCACAGTCTTCTAGGAAGAAAAATGACATATCCCAAGATGTCTGCCTAAACTGTGGCAAACGGGGTCACTGGAAGCGTGACTGCCGTATGGACAATGCAGACATGAAGGAAGTGAAGAGGGGCAGGGCTCCGGCTTCAAGCATGTTTGTTATAAACATGTTCGCTACTAGTTTCAAAATTGGATTTTGATACTAGATGTGGTTCATAGATATGTACTGATGTACTGATGTGCAGAATATGTTGATTAGTAGGAGACTGACTTCAGATGAGATTTACCTATGAGTCGGAAACGGGACGAGAGTCGCTGTTTTAACCGTAGAAACCTAAGTTTAGGAACTACCCTTAGGGTATGTACTTAAATTAGGAAACGGTTGAAATGTATCTAGTTTGACTAGAAACATTATCTCTATATCAGGGTTTAACTCGTTGTGGGTATACCTTTATATTCTAGAACACTAAAGTGTTTTATTTTATAAATATGATATTGAGATAAACACATTAGATGTGAATAACAATATTTATATTTTGAATATAAATAAATCTCAAACGTATGACATGACAAACAAATAGCTCAAACTGATTTGATCAGATGAGACTTATTTGTGGCATTGTTGTCTGGGACATATTAAACAAGACTCGTATATCCACACTTTTGAAGAGTGGTTACTAGGACAGATTTGATTCTATTCAAATAATATCTACGAATCTAGTTTATTAGGCAAAGTGCCTAAAACACCTTTCACTTGGTAAAAATGTAAGTGCCACCGATCTGTTAGCCCTCGTTCATAGTGAGGTAAATGGGCACATATCTAGCTAGGCTAGAGGTGGATATGAACACTTCGCAACCTTTACAGATGTGGCATCGCGTCATGGTTATGTGTTTCTTTTGAAACATAAATCGGAAATTTTTGATAAATTCAAAGAGTTTCGACACGAAGTATACAAATAGATCGGCTAAAGTATTAAAACATCATGATTGGACCGTGGTGAAAATACTTAAGCAATAAGTTTCTCAAATATTTGAAAGAGTATAATATTATTTCATAGTGGACTCCTCCCGGAACACCTCAATTTGACGGTGTGTCCGAACTGAGAAACCGAACCTTGTTGGACATAGTAAGGTTATATTGGACAATTATGACCCATAGCGTCACTATTTGTACAGATCATGGTGTTGTTGTACAAATTAATTATGTGACAAATGAAATTGCTCTTCTATCATTTGTAATTAGATTACCAAGATGTATAAATGATAGAAGGTCCATATGATTAGTTCCAGATTGAGATGATATGAGACAGTATCAATCTACGAAGGTTAATCATTAAATATCCATAGTCAGAGTATTATCGAGATTGGACATCGATAATGCGTAAAAGACTAGTATTATATTTGTGCGCGTTGTTGAAGCATAACGACATAGTTCTCATATATTTGGGTATAGGATACTCATGCAAGTGTGATAGGAGGTTGTGTTTTACTGAAGGTATGGAAAACAGCTTCGCCCTGGATAGACCCTGCGGAATCCCATTGGTAGTATGACTATGTGTCTATGGGAGTCGGCAATCAGGGTAGGTGTATTTGGTCTTAACATGAGACTTGCATCGCTAATACTTGCGACAATCAATATACTTTGGGTGTGGTCATCCAGGGCTTTAACGGGTTCTTTGTACGCCTCTTCTGGGTATATTGAGAATCGTAGTGTGTTGGGTGTGATGTCGAGATGGAAGTATCACTCCAGTCATAATGGAGATGATGGTCACAAAGGATACAGAACTGGTGCTCATATGTACTGCTGTCATCGGGATAATATGACTAAGTCATGATTATCCGATTATAGAGACTAGTTACCAAAGATCATATATGTGCTTCGTACGGGGCAGACACAACTCCAGCCCCAGGCCTAGCACGTGACATCCGATGCTGGATCGAAATACGCAATACTACGTATACTACACCTAATATAGATCACATATTCCTGTAAGGATATTTCTGGAGAATTGGGTAGGCATGGCACTTTGCTAGAAGCCAACCTTGTCTTGTAAATCAGTAAAAATGTAGTACTAGGTACTTACGTGTTCGGATAGTCCAACTACCGGATTTATGATGAGTGATAAATGTATCACTATTTCCCACTCATTTAACTTAATATTTTGTATAGTTTCTTGAGTTTTGTGAATATTTTGATGTGTTTTGTGTTATTTTGTAGGTAAATAAAGTTTCAAGACATTCTGGAGGCGATTTGGAGCAAAACTGTGAAAATTGGCAAAAAGGGTATTTTGGTAATTTTGGTGTGTCACGACACCGAAACCCTTGGCGTCCCGACCTCTAACGTGCGCTGAAGCCTGATAACGTGCACCGGGTCAACAAGTCAGAGTTGAAAGTTTGACTTTGCTAACGTGCACCTTGCCACGTGTCACCACCA
Organism: Zanthoxylum bungeanum; assembly: GCA_019454045.1. Classification (NCBI taxonomy): domain Eukaryota; kingdom Viridiplantae; phylum Streptophyta; class Magnoliopsida; order Sapindales; family Rutaceae; genus Zanthoxylum; species Zanthoxylum bungeanum. The sequence continues at coordinate 55,956 of SKCR01015022.1, read as the reverse complement.
CATGAGGTTTGCTAACGTGCACCAGGTCAACAAGTCAACAAGTCAGACTTGACAAAGTTTGACTTTGCTAACATGCACCGTGTCACGTGTCACCATCACAGAAGATCTGCTAACGTGCGCCGCATGCCACGTGTCAAAAATTCAACGAGCCGACATCAAACCAGTCGCCTTGCCACGTGTCACCTTATCTCTCCAACCGCCCTGCCACGTGTCAGATAAGATCCGAGGCAACAAATCACAAGTTGACACGTGGCGCGTCGCGGTGCACAAGGCCTTGCGCGGCGCGACACGCCACCCTTACCTGGGCCTATAAATTCGTCGCGAGTTTTCAGTTTCAGTTGTACCATTCTCTCTCATTTCTTTGATGTAAAATTGAGAGTTTCTCTCTCTAGTTCTTTAATTTAAGTTTTGTAACTAAATTTTAATTACTTTTCAATAGTAATAGTAATTTATTTCTTAAACTTTTATAGTTTTTACTATTACTATGAGGAGGTAACTTCTCCATGCTAAGGTAAAAATGTAATTCTTTTACTATTGTTATTTAGATTAATCTCCCTAAATATAATATATAAACTAGTTAAAACCTGACTTAATGAAGATACCGCCAGAATGGTCGGTTGGTTATTAAAGTTTCTTTCCGCCTATATAGCTGGTTTATTTCTGTTCCGCCTTTTTGGCTGGTTTATTGTTGTTCCGCCTATATGGCTGGTTTATCTTGGTTCCGCCTTTATGGCTGGTTTATTAACAAATATTACCACCTTAATGGCTGGTTGGAAAATTATCACGAGTATATATATTATATAATGGGAGATATCTAAATAGTAATTAGTAGAAGTTAATTTCTTTTACCTTAGCATTTCATTTCATTGCATTTCTACTTTACCGCAATTTTACTTTCGGCATTTTTACTTTATGTATTTTATTTTACTAACCCTAGTTATGTGTTGTAACTAAATTAGTTATCTAGGGTTGTGATAAATTACAATATCACTGGTTTATAAGGGGTTAGATTATAGTTTGGGTTATATAAAGATTTATGTATTAAGTCTTAATCTTAATGCTTTTTATTAATTGGCCATTAATAAAATTGATTAAGTAAACTTAAAATGAACTAGACATAGGGATTTTAAGTTTAAAACCTTAAACTCAATAACCCACGATCTTCCTTAAGGATAGATAACCCTTTAATAGATTTCCTTACAGGATAGACATATACATGTTAGGCGGGGGTAACCATAATTGGAACTTTAACTTAATGAATCTAGATAATTTGGTTGACATAGACATATGGTTCAATTAGGTTAAACTGGGTATTTGTGTCTGACCATCGACAGAGGCTTTCACATATTTTAGTGTTCCAGGTTAATAAATCAATATATATTACTCAACTATAAAATAATCACTTCATCTTTAAAATGATATTTAAAGAAATCACAACCATAGATAGTTTTTAATATTGAATTTTCTTATAACGTACTCTTGAAAAATCTTATTTACTTGCTTTTAAATTTAGAATCAACACCATCTTAAATCAATCAATCAAACTGTTAGATACTAGTAATCATTTGACCTCATAAAATTAATAGATTAGGTATTAAGTCCTCTTGGGATCGATACATTTTATACTACTTGAAAGATACGTGCGCTTGCGTCATACGTGTGTGTTTACGCCGGTCAAGTTTTTGGCGCCGTTGCCGGGGATTTATTTATCTTTCACTATTAGTTTTAAGGTTAGATACCTTTACTTGTATCTAATTTTATTTTTACTTATTGTTTTGTTTTCTTGTATTTCAGGTTTTCAGATACTTCATGAGACGAACCAGAAGCTTTGAACTCCGACCGTTTGACCCAGAAATTGAAAAAACCATCAGACAATTGAGAAGGGAAAGGCGAGAAGGCCTAGAAGCAATTGTCAACATGGAACCTGAACCTTTAGAGGTTGTACCACCAATTCCCATACGAGACAGAACCATTCCGGTGATTGACAAACTCATTTCTTGTATTGGACTTCCTCTCTTACCAGCAAATGCGGGTGATATCAAAACTTGCATTCAGATGATACAACAATCTGTTCAGTTTGGGGGGAATGCAACTGAAGATCCTAATGCCCACATCAACAACTTCCTGGAAGTTTGCAGCACTTTCAATTACAACCGTGAAGCTGAAGAAGCAATGAGACTACGTGTTTTTCCATACTCCTTGAAAGACAGAGCTAAAGCTTGGCTACATTCACTACCAGCAGGTTCCATCATAACTTGGAACACTTTAGCCACCAAATTTCTTGCAAAGTATTTTCCACCAACCAGAACCGGAAAGCTGAGGAATGACATCACATCCTTTGTACAACAAGACTCAGAAACTCTATACGAAGCTTGGGAAAGGTACAAAGATTTGCTCCGGAAATGTCCTCACCATGAGATTCCAAAATGGCTTCAAGTCCAATCATTCTATAATGGACTTTCTGGTATAATGAGAACCACAATCGATGCTGTTGTTGGAGGAGCTTTAATGGCAAAAGGAGAAGATCAAGCCTGGGAACTAATCGAAGAAATGGCCAACAACAATTCCATGTGGCCAACAGAAAGGAGCATGATCCAAATAATTGCAGGAATTTATGAAAGTGGAGCCAATACAACAGTCAGTGCCAAATTGGATCAATTATGCAAATTCATGGAGACTCTCGGCATGTAAAGCAACATTGGATCCACAAGTTCACCATATGGAGGAGCACTAGAACCAAATCAACTTGAAGAAACGGTGAATTACGTCAATAATTTCAACAGACAGGGGAACAATCCATATTCCAACACTTACAACCCAGGATGGAGGAATCATCCCAATTTTTCATGGAGCAACAATTTAGGGCAAAAGAACTATCTACCTGGATTCCAGCAACAGAACAAAAGCCAGGAGTTTGAAAAAGACCCAGAAATGAAAGATTGGCTTGCAGAGATGTTCAAAAAGCAACAAGCAGCATATGATGCTATGTTTCAAAGCCAATTTGCTTCCATCAAAGCACTGGAGAATAAAATTGGACAACTGGCCAATGCTCAGAGTTACAGACCACCAGGAAATCTTCCCAGCAATACAGAACCAAATCCAAGGAACATGGGAAATGAGCAATGTCAATCCATCACCTTGAAAAGTGGTACTGAAATCAACAAAGATATTGGAATCAAATCAACTATTGAAGATGTTCCAAAAGAAGCAAAGGAAAAAGAACAGATCACTCCACCTCCACATTTTCCTCAACGTCTTCAGAAAAACAAACTGGACAAGCGGTTTGCTCGATTCTTGGAGGTTTTCAAAAAGCTGCACATCAATATCCCATTTGCAGAAGCTTTGGAACAAATGCCCAGCTATACTAAATTCATGAAAGACATTCTTTCACGAAAACGGAAATTGGGGGATTATGAGACAGTAGCATTATCAGAAGAATGTAGTGCCATCATTCAGAGAAAACTTCCCCCAAAATTGAAGGATCCTAGCAGTTTCACCATTCCTTGCATCATAGGAGAACATAACTTCGGTAAGGCTTTATGTGATTTAGGTGCACATGTTAATTTAATGTCTTTTTTCTATTTACAGGAAACTACAAATTGGAGAAGCAATGCCTACTTCTGTCTCACTCCAACTTGCTGATCGAACACTTGCATTTCCAAGAGGAGTCGTTGAAGATGTGCTGGTCAAAGTTGATAAACTCATTCTTCCAGCAGACTTCATTATCCTAGATATGGATGAAGACAAAGATGTGCCAATCATCCTTGGGAGACCATTCTTAGCAACATGTCGAACTGTGATTGATGTACAAAAAGGAGAATTGACCATGAAAGTTCAGGACCAAGAAGTTACCTTTAAGTTTTCAAAGCCATGAAATTTCCAAGCAATGAAAATGAAGAAGAATGTTTCAGAATTGATGTTGTTGATAGTATCATTCATGATACTGATACAGTTCCCACGGACAAACTTGAAGCTTGCATCACCAACATGACTGACACTGAGTTAGATGCTGAAATTCTGGAACATATCAACTATCTTGACAAGCCTTTTCGTTTCAAGGTAACACAACCAATCGAAAGTTTGGAATTACCAAAGAAAGACCGGATCAAGCCCTCAATTGAAGAACCACCACAAATGGAACTAAAGTTACTTCCGAATCATCTCAGGTATGCATTTCTTGGAAACTCATCTGAATTACCTGTTATTATTTCATCTTCGCTAACATTGGAAGAGGAAGAAAAATTGTTAAGAGTATTACGAGAGCACAAGAAAGCCACTGGCTAGACTATAGCAGACATTCGAGGCATTAGTCCATCATTCTGCATGCACAAGATCCTGATGAACGATGATTACAAACCCACAGTAGAACATCAACGGAGACTCAATCCAATCATGAAGGAAGTTGTGAAGAAAGAAATAATCAAATGGTTGGATGCTGGCATTATTTACCCCATCTCAGACAGCAGTTGGGCAAGTCCTATGGAGTGTGTACCAAAGAAATGAGGAATTACTGTGGTTACCAATGAAAAGAATGAACTAATTCCAACAAGAACGGTGACTGAATGGAGAGTATGTATGGACTACAGGAAGCTGAACAAAGCCACGAGGAAGGATCATTTTTCGCTGCCATTCATTGATCAGATGCTGGACAGATTAGCGGGACATGAGTTCTATTGCTTTCTGGATGGATATTCAGGATACAATCAGATTTCCATCACCCCAGAAGATCAGAAGAAAACTACATTTACATGTCCCTATAAACTTTTGCTTTCCGCAGGATGCCATTTGGATTATGTAATGCCCCTGCCACATTTCACAGCGTTGCATGATGGCCATCTTTTCAGACATGCTGGAGCTGAGTATGGAGGTTTTCATGGATGACTTTTCTGTGTTTGGAGATTCTTTTGACCATTGTTTGCAAAATCTGGAACATGTGTTACAAAGGTGTGAAGATACAAACCTGATACCCAACTGGGAGAAATGCCACTTTATGGTGCAGGAAGGCATAGTTCTTGGACACCGGATCTCACAAAAGGGAATCGAGGTAGACAAAGCAAAGATAGATACAATTGAAAAACTATCTCCACCAACATCAGTAAAAGGTATTCGAAGTTTTCTTGGACATGCAGGTTTTTATAGAAGATTTATCAAAGACTTTTCCAAAATTGCAAAACCTCTTTGCAATCTTCTGGAAAAGGATGTGTCTTTCAACTTCACCAAAGAATGCCAGGAAGCTTTTGAGATCTTAAAACACAAGCTGATCTCTGCCCCCATCATAGTAGCACCAGACTGGACCCTTCCATTTGAAGTAATGCGCGATACTAGTGATTTTGTTGTAGGTCCAGTTTTGGGACAACGCAAAGCAAAGCTTTTCCACACCATTTACTACTCCAGCAGAACTCTGAATGAAGCTCAACTCAACTACACAACCACTGAAAAGGAGTTGCTTGCAGTTGTTTTTGCTTTTGACAAATTCCGCTCTTATCTGTTGGGTCCCAAAGTGGTAGTTTACACAGATCATTCAGCAATCAAATACTTGATCGCAAAGAAAGATGCCAAACCCATATTGATCCGTTGGATTCTTCTTATGCAAGAATTCGATGTGGAGATCAGAGACAGGAAAGGAATAGAAAACCAAGTGGAAGATCATCTATCAAGGCTCGAGAATGGAGAAACAGCTGGCAAAGATCTATCAATCAAAGAAACTTTTCCAGATGAACAGCTATTTGCCATAAAGCAACATGAAGTCCCTTGGTATGCTGACTATGTCAATTACATTGTGTCAGGAAAATGGCCGTTGGAATGGACAACTCAGCAACAGAAGAAGTTCTTCAAAGAAGTCAAGCTCTATGACTGGGATGAGCCATACCTATTCAAACTCTGTACTGATCAATTATTGAGACGGTGTATTCCACATGAGGAAATCAACAGTGTTTTGCAGCACTGTCATTCATCACCATATAGTGGACACTTCAGTGGAAACAAAACTGCAGCTAAAGTCCTTCAATCAGGTTTGGTCTGGCCCACTTTTTTTAAAGATGCTCACTTGTTTGTTCTTCATTGTGACAGGTGCCAAAGAATGGGGAATATTTCGAGGAGAAATGAAGGACCATTGCAAAACATTCTGGAAGTGGAAATATTCGATGTGTGGGGAATTAATTTCATGGGACCTTTTGTTCCATCATTCGAAAACCTGTACATCCTGGTTGCTGTAGATTATGTCTCCAAATGGGTTGAAGCAATTGCATTGCCATCTAATGATTCAAAAGTGGTGATCAAATTCTTGAAAAAGAATATTTTCACTCGGTTCGGAACACCTCGAGCAATCATCAGTGATGGTGGCTCACATTTCTGCAACAGATACTTTGATGCACTCTTATCCAAATATGGAGTTACTCACAAGGTTGCCACAGCTTATCATCCACAGTCAAATGGACAGGTTGAAGTTTCAAACATGGAGATCAAAAGAATCTTGGAGAGAACTGTTGGATCAACAAGGAAGGACTGGTCTACAAAATTAGATGATGCATTATGGGCCTACCGCACAGCTTACAAGACACCCATTGGTATGTCCCCATATCGATTGGTATTTGGGAAAGCATGTCATCTGCCAGTTGAGCTTGAACACAAGGCATACTGGGCACTGAAGAAGTTGAATTTTGATTCACAAGCTGCATGAGAGAAACGACTTCATCAACTTAACGAATTGGAGGAGTTTCGTCTACATGCTTATGAAAATGCCAATTATACAAAGAAAAGACAAAAAAATGGCATGACCGAAAAATAGTGCATAGACAGTTGGAACCAAAGCAGCAAGTATTGTTGTACAACTTGAGGTTGAAAATTTTCCCTGGAAAGTTGAAATCAAGGTGGTCAGATCCATTTGTGATCACTCAAGTTTTACCATATGGAGCTGTTGAATTACTGGATCCCAACACCAACAACACATTCAAGGTTAACAGTCAGCGTGTCAAGCACTACTGGTGAGAACTGTTGGAGCGTCAAAAAGAAAGTGTCACACTTTCAGATCCAGCCTAATGATTGAAAAGTCAAGTCTAGCTGACGACTCTTAAACTTAGCGCTCCAGGAGGCAACCCATGCAAATTGTGTATAAATTGTGATTTAGTGTGATTTAATGTTGTGTGTTTAATTTTTGCAGGAAAAGTCATTTCAAGATGGAAGAAGCTCTCACAAATCTTCACAAACAATTTCTTTCTCTCCCTCAAAAATCTCTGATGATAATTTACAAAGCTCGCTTGGAACGGATGAGGTTACTGATGATCAAAGGTATTCCTAATGATATTCGTTGGGTAATTGAAGCACAAGTTCGATTGGCAGGTGAATCTTCTTACTCTTTTATTTCACATCTGCCTGGTTTTGGAAGAAGCACATATGCAAAGAAACGTAGAGCTAAACAAATGGGTGTTTGTTACAAATGTGCACGATGGAATTGCAATACTCGTTGTCGTTCTTTAGGAATGGTGTCTGATAACCGCGAAGATAAGATTAAATTCATTAGGGATGGCTTGAGTAAGGAGTCTTTAGATCTTATATCTTCGACTCTTGAGACGCATCCCAGTGGATATGTTCATATAGCCTTTCGCAAATTACATACACAATTCCAAAAAGAAAGACAACAGTTAAGTCTTGGGAATTTGACTCAAAAAGACCCTGTTTGCTAATTTATAAGAAAATTGGATGGGAAGCTTGTCCTTGACGCATAGACGTCAATCAAGCCACTAATTTTCTTGTACATATTATATCTCTTTGTCTTTTCCTAATAATTGTAATTTATTTTGATGTTTTCTGTTATTTTCTCCGACAGAATCCAGACCTTTTTGACCTTTCACAATTTCTTTAGCTAACAATCGTCCTTTGGAAGATACTAGTACTATTATTTCAGGTGTTATAAATTCAACTCATCATTGCACTTTTGAAGACATCCAGTGTAAAACATGGAAGCCACATCAAGAAGACGAGTTGAAAACATCTGTGTTTTGCGGTACTAGTGTTGGTACTAAGCCACAATACGTAGAGGCAGCACAGGAATTGGGTCGAGTCTTAGCTGCAAGGAATATGCACTTAATAAATGGCGGAGGCAATCTTGGACTAATGGGGATCATTTCAAAGGCTGTATAGGAAGGAGGCAGTCACGTTTTGGGAGTCATCCCAAAACCCTTGAAAGAGGCAAATCTTATTGAACCATCAAACGGAGAGGAGCTAATTGTGCCAGGTATGTCTGAACGACTGGTAGAAATGATTAATCGTGTTGATGCTTTTATTGCTCTGCCAGGTGGGTTAGGCACATTGGAGGAAATTTTTATAGTGCTATCTTGGGCGAACCTGAACATACACCAGAAACCGCTTGGACTGTACAACGTTGATGGATTTTATGATTTTCTTTGTGTTTCTTGATGATGCTCAAAGAAATGGGTTCGTGTCAAAACCTTTAAAAGACCTCATCTTTACTACCAGACTGCCCCGGATCTAATAGACCAACTCATAGCTTATGAACCACAAGTTGACCCTATCCTTTCAAAGATAAATTGGTCCGAGGACGATCGTGGTAAGAGGCGTCGGATTAATCTGGATCTTAACCTTTAACTTTTCGTGTAGATGATTTCAGCTAATCAGGTACGACCTTCTTAACTCTTCTTTTACTGTTTAAATAACTACTGTATGTTTATGAAGTTTAATTAAATGTATTATTAAGGATAGGCGATGGTTTGGTGTCTTCCTTTACTCACTACCTTTCTATAAGGAAAAGCTGTGAAGGCACCTAGATAATCATTATGTGACAGACTAATCTGGAGGACTTGTTGTTTATTCCTGACACCAAGGCAATAAGAGTCTAAGGGGCTTGGGTACTTAAGAGAGCCTCGCTCCACCCTCCCCATGGGAAATCTACAATAGAAATCCATTTGACAGTTAGTCACATACCTTATAGGGAATTCGCTGATAATTATGTGTTATTTTTAGTCTAAAATTTTTCGAAAAATACAAAAAAATTGAAAAATTTTCAAAAAAATTACAAAAAGATTTTGTGTATTTGTGTTTTTATTTTGATTAAAAAAGTGAAATTGGTATGAAATAACTGTGTAAGGAGTTTCTACACCTGATACGTATCTCAAACCATTATTTCGGAACAAGTTAATTTTTGTTTACTTCCTTTTAAATTATTTAATTTGTAAATTCTCCATAAAACGGACTAAAATGAATCTTCATATGCTCAGTTAGCAGGTATTATCACATGCATAGTAACATACAGACATGAGCTAAAATTGAAGTTTTTGTAATATTTAGTGCTATAGTTTAATTGGAGAATGCATCTCAAAAAGTGATGAAATAAAAAAAAATCTAAGATCCGAGTTATTAAGTCTGTAAGGGTGTTTTAACACCTAGTGCCCTAAAACCAACTGGTTTGGCAGTCACTGGCCCAAAGCTCGCTACATGGATCAAAGATGCTACAAAAATATATATATCTGAAGTCTGAGTAATTAAGTCCGTATGGGTGTCTTAACACTTGGTGCCCTAAAGCCAACTGGTTTGGGAGTCACCGACCCAAAGCTCGTTACATAGATGGAAGATAGGTATATAAATAAAAAATAGAGAAAAAAAAATCAAAGAAAAAATCAGAAAAATCAGAAAAATTATTCCATTACTACAAAAGGTGTGAAATCTAATAGAACTTTAAGACAAAAATATTACTCTCTTATCAACTGCACTTATGACTGTTGTGGGCAAAAATGAGTTGTTTAATATTTTGTTGGTTGTGTATATGGAGAATAGTAAAAATAATCAGAGAATTTACTTATTCAGTAATTTAGAAAAAAAAACAAAACAACTAGTAACTTGGAGAAGAAATTTCACCTGATTAGTCACTACTTCTTCTTTATTCTCTTTTCACTTGTCTTTTTGCTTTTGTGTGCATTAGTTTCACTACCTTTTTAATTTTATAAAATGTTTGTGGGTATCATTATTGTAAACCCTCACGAGACTACAACTCGTCCACTAGGAACACCTAGGGGTTTAAAGGCTTGTTGCATATGCTAAATACAACCGTGATCTCTACGAAAATGGCTTAGTTAAAATTTATTATGTTATTTTATTTTGTATTTTCTCGAGGACTAGCAAAATGTTAGGTTTGGGGGTGTGATGAGTGATAAATGTATCACTATTTCGCACTCATTTAACTTAATATTTTGTATAGTTTCTTGAGTTTTGTGAATATTTTGATGTGTTTTGTGTTATTTTGTAGGTAAATAAAGTTTCGAGACATTCTGGAGGTGATTTGGAGCAAAACTGTGAAAATTGGAAAAAAGGGTATTTTGGTAATTTGGAGCGTCGTGACACCGAAACCCTTGGCGTCCCGACCTCTAACGTGCGCCGAAGCCAGCTAACGTGCACCGGGTCAACAAGTCATAGTTGACTAGTCAGAGTTGAAAGTTTGACTTTGCTAACGTGCACCTTGCCACGTGTCACCACCACAAGAGGCTTGCTAACGTGCACCAGGTCAACAAGTCAGACTTGACAAAGTTTGACTTTGCTACATGCACCATGCCACGTGTCACCATCACAGAAGATCTGCTAACGTGCGCCGCATGCCACATGTCAAAAATTCAACGAGCCGACATCAAACCAGTCGTCTTGCCACGTGTCACATTATCTCTCCAGTCGCCCTGCCACGTGTCAGATAAGATCCGAGGCAGCAAATCACAAGTTGACACGTGGCGCGTCACGCCGGGCAAGGCCTTGCGCGGCGCGACGCGCCACCCTTACCTGGGCCAATAAATTTGTCGCGAGTTTTTAGTTTCAGTTGTACCATTCTCTCTCATTTCTTTGATGTAAAATTGAGAGTTTTTCTCTCTAGTTCTTTAAATTTAAGTTTTGTAATTAAATTTTAATTACTTTTCAATAGTAATAGTAATTTCTTTCTTAAACTTTTACAGTTTTTACTATTACTATGAGGAGGTAACTTCTCCATGCTAAGGTAAAAAGGTAATTATTTTACTATTGTTATTTAGATTAATCTCCCTAAATATAATATATAAACTATTTTAAACCTGACTTAATGAGGATACCGCCAGAATGGTCGGTTGTTATTAAAGTTTCTTTCCACCTATATAGCTGGTTTATTTACGTTCCGCCTTTATGGCTGGTTTATTGTTGTTCCACCTATATGGCTGGTTTATCTTGGTTCCGCCTTTATGGCTGGTTTATTAACAAATATTACCACCTTAATGGCTGGTTGAACTTAATTTGATTTTACCGCCTTTATGGCTGGTTGGAAAATTATCACAAGTATATATATTATATAATGGGAGATATCTAAATAGTAATTAGTAAAAGTTAATTCCTTTTACCTTAGCATTTCATTTCATTGCATTTCTACTTTACCGTAATTTTACTTTCGGCATTTTTACTTTATGTATTTTATTTTACTAGCCCTAGTTATGTGTTGTAACTAAATTAGTTATCTAGGGTTGTGATAAATTACAATATCACTGATTTATAAGGGGTTGGATTATAGTTTGGGTTATATAAAGATTTATTTATTAAGTCTTAATCTTAATGCTTTTTATTAATTGGCCATTAATAAAATTGATTAGGTAAACTTAAAATGAACTAGACATAGGGATTTTAAGTTTAAAACCTTAAACTCAATAACCCACGATCTTCCTTAAGGATAGATAACCCTTTAATAGATTTCCTTACAGGATAGACATATACCTGGTAGGCGGGGGTAACCATAATTGGAACTTTAACTTAATGAATCCAGATAATTTGGTTGACATAGACATATGGTTCAATTAGGTTAAACTGTGTATTTGTGTTTGACCATCGACAGAGGCTTTCACATATTTTAGTGTTCCAGGTTAATAAATCAATATATATTACTCAACTATAAAATAATCACTTCATCTTTAAAATGATATTTAAAGAAATCACAACCCTAGATAGTTTTTAATATTGAATTTTCTTATAACTTACTCTTGAACAATCTTATTTACTTGCTTTTAAATTTAGAATCAACACCATCTTAAATCAATCAATCAAACTGTTAGATACTAGTAATCATTTGACCTCATAAAATTAATAGATTAGGTATTAAGTCCTCGTGGGATCGATACATTTTATACTACTTGAACGATACGTGCTCTTGCGTTATACATGTATGTTTACACGGTCAATTTACTGCCAACATATCTGGGGATCTCATGGGTCACTTCCCGAAGATTCACCGATGACGTATGACTCACATTTTATTAATTTGGGATTAATTAGATGAGAGAGAAAATTAATCTGAGATTAATTAAGGAGATATTTTATCTGGGATAAAAATTATTTAAAAGAGAGAAAACGATTAATTTGGAATTAATCGATAAAATAATATATTCGATATATTATACGAAATTGGATTTCGACATGGAATTGAAATTAGATTTTAATTCGGGCGAATGAGTTAATTTAGAATAATTCGTTAGCGATGTGAATAGTGATTTTGCTAGGCATAATTACTTAATTACGTCGCAACAGAAAATTCGTTAATTTGGAATTAGCAAACCCGAGCCCGGGAGTGTTTGCGGGCGCACTCGCATTGTGAATTTAAGTGCGGCCCACAAGTCACATCAAGCGTCATATCATTAGTCACATCAAGCATCAAATCACATATCATTTTGAGTGATGTGACAACTTGTCACTTGATTGATTGATGGGAGTGGTTGTGGCTTTAATTGGCTTGACTTTTGAAAAGCAAATAAATTGGAAAATGAATTTTGAATTCATTTAAATGTGTATTAGATACACATTCTTTAACAAACCAACACAACATTCTCTTCCTCTCTTCATCTCTCTCTCACGGCCTCAAGGCCAATTTCTTCTTCTGTTTTTTCTGGTTTCTGCCGAGAACAAAGGAGAAGCAAGTGATGATTTTATTACAAAACCAAGAGTGCTAGCACACTTCCGGAGTCTTGCGAAGGTGATAGGGAAACTCACCCATGGGCATGGAATTACATCACAAAGCTTGGAGCTTGAGATCATCCATGGCTGAATTTTGGAAGACAGAAAACGGCCACTGCCGTGAGCTTCACAAAGGGCATAAAAAGTTTTTATTCTTCGTCGCATCGCTCAACCGCTCAATGTAAGTATTCCGCAACTTCCTTGTTGTATTCACATGTATGTTTCTTACTTGAATCGATCCCGGTTAGATCTTAGAAACCCAACAATGGTATCAAAGCGAGGTTGAGCATGAAACTTGAACTTAGGGTTAAAATTGGGTAAATTGATTTTGAGCATGATTTGATTAAATTAATTGATTGAGTATGCTTGAATGATGTTTAATTGAAGTTGTATTGGATCAATTTCATGAAAAGTTGATTGGATCAATTTTTGCCCAAATCTTAGGCTTGACCGAGAGGTACATGAACCCTAATTGTCATGGTATTTTGTGTTTTTGATCATTGGATGAGTTGGAAAACATTGGGTAATGTTGATTTGTAATTCAATTGGATTGAAAACGAAATCGAATTATAAAACCCCCAAAATGTCGTAAGTATGTGGCATGTATAATGGGTTTGATTTTTGATTAAAATGTGTTGGACATGTTTTGATGATAATGAGCATAATTAATTGTACAAATTTATGTTTTGGAAATATTAATTTGGGTGATTAATTATGGCTATACACTTAAGTTAATTAAGTTATAAAATTTGGAATTTGGTAATTTAATTAATTGGGCCTATTTTGGAAATTGGGCTTTAAAAGTTGTAATTGGGCTTAAATGGGCTTGGTTGTACCAATATTGGTTTAGGCTAAATTGGTTGGATCCAATTGGGCCCAAAACCATATCCATAAAGTCCAATTATGACTAAATGAACCTTTAACTTTAATTGGGCCCAATGGGCCTAAATTGGTTTCTAAGCATATAAGGGTGATTCCTTAAATGGGCCTTGGTAATTGGGTTTGACCCATGTTGACCAAAAGTCCATGCCTTAAGAAATTAATTAAAAGCCCATTGGACTTTAATTAAATTGACATTGGATGTTAATCGGGCTTTGAGACCCGTAACTATTAGATTTAGAATCTAAGTCGTAAAGGTTCGTTAATAAAGTGTAGTATTTAATTTGGAAATAAATAAATAAATTAGTATTAAATACAAATTAAATTGGATTTAATGTTGTAGTTTAATTTAATTCAAAAATTCGTACTTTGAGTACTTATTCGCAAAACGAGTTTGACTCGCGCAAAATCAAATCGTTGTTTGAACATTGGATGGTCATTAATTATCAGATTAATTAATTAATTTGATTATATTGATTGATAACATGCTTGTGTGAATACATGGTTGCGATGCATGAATAATGTATGTCGGATGGATATTAGATGGGTGGGGTAATTTTGGAAATTGTTGTAATAAATTTAGAATTTATTAAATTGGACCTACGTGTCCAGCCTATTACCTCCTTACTCTTGTATTTCTCTTCTCACCTATTCCCCTCAATATAAATGAGGTTTATTTATAAGTGTTATGTAATGGGGTAGAATTAATACTTGTGCTAGCGGGAGATTGGAAAGTGAGAGATTTGTTCTAGGAACAATGTTTAAATATTCATCCGTATATCATTATTATATTTATTTACTAATGTGTTTAGAATGCATGTTTAAGGGTGTATGATGATGAGACCTTAACAAAGATAATAAATTGGTTGCCAATTTGCACGCGAAAAACCCTCACAAAATATTAAGTGTTTTTCCTTCCATTGAGTGATTCTTACTCAAGATCCAAGACTGGCATTGGTTTGTTTGCCAAAGTCAAGACCTTTGTCCGTCGAGGATGTGTTTGAATCACGAAGGCTTTGTTCCGTATTGGTGTCATGTCCAAGTTGTGATTTGTTGGCCAAAGTCAAGATCACTTCTTGTCCATCGACATTGATTACGAAGCTTTCCATGGTCAATGAGTTCCGCTTAACTGGGATCACTAAGTTTGTTGTGCCAAAGCCAAGGCTGAGTTGATTCAGAGGAAAAAAGGTTAGGCAATATATTGGATATATTGGCATATATAGGATATATGTTTCGGACTTGGATGTCCACCTACTGGATCTAGGAATTGGATGAGATCCAATTGATTTTAGAGATCTACCTAGTTAATTATCATACAATTTGTTGGCCAAAGTCAAGATTGTGTGTTATTTAACGGGATCCTAGCCTACTCGGAAACAAGGTTTCCCGAGTACTCAACAGAGGGTTAGAGGCTCGCCGAAAATAGTGGGAGGCAAGTATTAAATTTGCAATATTCGTTTAGTTACTTGCCATACGCGCTCATCAAATTTTTCGTCAAATAAATTAATATATTAGTTGGACTAATATTTAATGTTGATTTAATAAAACAGTTGGACTGTATTCCAAACTATTTCATTTATAGTGATTATATAATTGGATTATAGTAATAAATATATTTGAATTAACTAATTTCAATTAATAGTTGATTTTATAATTGGATTATAGTAATCAATATAATTGATGTTAACTAATTAAATTATAGTTGATTATATAGTTGGACTATAGTAATCATTATAATTAATAGTACCTAAAATTGTTGATTAAATAGTTGGACTATTAGAATCAAGATAAATTGAAAGATTAGTGTTTAAAACATAATCCTGGGTGAAATGTTATTAAACGACTTTAATTTTCAAATGGGAATAAAACTTCAGGATAGTCCTGAAAACTAAAGTTTACTTTATTTGATAAAATAACATCTTAGGCTAAGCTCGGAGTTGAGCAAATAAGTAGACATGATATTTGGAATCTTCATAGATCTATTCTTAGATCTTAGAAGTAAAAATTGCAATAGTAAACTCTTGGAGAGTTAATGGCTATTCTTAAGGAGACAAAGCCAAATTTGCAATAAGGCAAGTATCGCAAGACGCGTCTTACTTCAATATTCTAGAAGGCCAAGGCTTGGCCAAAGGCTTCTGGGGTGTAGAAAAGGGCAAAGGCAAAATCATTATAATCTTCTGGGAAGAGAAAGGACATATCCAAAAATGTCTGCCTAAATTATGGTAAACGAGGACACGGAACGGAAGTGATTGCCGTATGGAAAGGCAGACATGAAAGAATTGAAGACAGGCAAGGCTCTGACTTCAATAATATTTGTCATAAATATGTTCACTACTAGTATTAAAATTCGATTTTAGAACTGGAAGTGGTACATAAATATGTACTGGTGTGCAGAATCTGCTGGAAAAGAAGGATACTGACTTCAGTTGAGATTCATCTGTGAGTCGGAAACGGACGACAGTCCCTGTTTTAACCGTAGAAACCTAAGTTTAAGAACTACTTTCGGGTGTGTGTACTTAAATTAGGAAACTTTACAATGTAACTAGTTTGACTATAAAATTATCTCTATATCAGAGTTAACCCGTTGCGGGTATACCTTTATATTCTAGAACACTAAAGTGTTTTATTTTATAAAGATGATATTGAGATAAACAAATTAGATGTGAATAACAGAATTTATATTTTGAATATAAATAAATCTCAAACGTATGACATGACAAAACAATAGCTCAAACTGATTTAATCAGTTGAGACTTAATGTGGCATTATTATCGGACACAATTAAACAAGACTCGTATATCCACACTTTTGAAGAGTGGGTACTAGGACTAATTTGATTCCAATCAAATAAAGTCTACGAATCTATTTATTGGGCAAAGTGCCTAAAACACTATTTACTTGGTAAAAGTGCAAATGCCATCCATCTGTTAGCCATTGTTCATAGTGAAGTAGGTGGGCCCATATCTAGCTAGGCTAGAGGTGGATATGAATATTTCGTGACCTCTACGGTGTGGCATCACGTTATGGTTATGTGTCTCTTTTGAACCACAAATCAGAAACTTTTATAGTTTCGACACGAAGTAGACAAACAGATCGGCTAAAGTATTAAACCATCACGGTTAGACCATGATGAAAATACTTAAGCAATAAGTTTCTCGTATACTTGAAAGAGTATAGTATTCTTTCAATGAGGACTCCTCCCGAAACACGTCAGTTTGACGGTGTGAATCCGAACTGAGAATGAATTTTATTGGAATGATAAGGTTAATCATGAGTGTTCTGAGCTACCATTTCCTTCTACGGATACGCATTAAACAGTGCAGAACTTATTTTGAATAAGGTTCCATAAAATTTGTTAGACAGACTTCATATTAGATATGAACAAGAAAGAAACTGGTTTTCTCATTCCTGAAGATTTAAAAATGCTAGGCATAAGTTTGGATGATACCAAACTAAAACCCAAATTGGATAAGTGCCTAATTGTAGGTTATCCTAGGGATACCAAAGTATAGTACTTATATATCTCACAAGAGAACAATTTAATTTTTGCTCACCATGCGGTTTTCCTAAGAGGAATACCTATATGCAGTGGTAAGTGGGAGGAAAGTAAACTCGATGAAAATCAGAGTAATACTATTCCAGGCACCGATTCTTAATGGAACATAAATAGTTCATCAAGGATGAAACTATACCAATAACCTTCGAATACACAAGAACCACATAAGTCGGAGAGAGTCAGAAAACAACCTGGGAGGTATGGGTTTCTGATCTCACCTCATAAAGATGTCAATCTTCTTGAGGAATACGAACTGACTACGTATGAGGAAGTGATACAAGGTATCGACTCCCTATTATGGCAAAATGCCATATAGTCCGAAATGGATTCCATGTATACCAACTGTGTTTGGATACTAGTTGATGCACCACAAGGCATTGTGCCTATTGGTACAATATTAGTCTTCAAGGAAGACATACATGGATGGCAACATACCAATGTACTAAGCTAGGCTTGTAGCGAAAAGGTATAGTTATCAACATTGTGTTGATTACGACGAAACCTTTTAACTGTTGCCACGGTAAATCCATTTGGATAATGCTTGCTGATGCTACATGTTTCATTTATGAAATATGGCAGCTGAATGCCAAAACCGCTATCCTTAACGGAAACCTTTTGGAGGATGTTTACAACATCCTGACGGTTTTGTCATACCAAAACTAGCAAACAAGGTTTGCAGGTTATTCGATCCATGTATGGATTGAAGCAAGCATTGAGTTCTTGGAACTATATTTTGATGATGTAATCATAATGGTATATGATTTAATTCAAAACGATTTTGATTTTTGTGTATATAAGGAGGTTAGTGGGAGCGCACTGACAGTGAATGTCCTAAATAATGATGACATATCATTTCTTGGAAATGATATTCCCAAATAAAAATCGGTGAAAGCTTGGTTTTCATGAAAAATTCTCCGTAGAATTCTTGGGAGAAACAACCTTTATTCTAGGAATAAAGATCTACTGGGATAGATCTAAAGGTTGTTAGTGCTCTCCAAGAACTCATACATTGAAATAAATGTACGCGACCTGGTGTCTCATACACTTTGAGCATATGGAGTCACAATCAGGCCAATCCAAGTGATAGTCACTGGATTGATGGTGAAAACATCCTTTAGTATCTTGGATGAACTGGGGATGTTGTCTTGTACTATGAAGAATGAGAACTTGAAGTGACTGGGTTCACTACTGCAAGTTTCCTAACCGATAATAACGACTATAAGTCGTAACAACGGTACTATAAAGTTTGAATAACGGAACAGTGAGCTGGAAATCTTCCAAGCAAGATACTGTTACCGAATAAACAACAAAAACAGAATATTACTGCAGCTGAGGCAGCAATAGAAGCCATTTGGGTCGATAATAATCCTAATCAGATTAGGAGTAGTTCTGTTAGCATCTGAGCTAGGCTACAGCACAGGCTAAAGAATTAATAGTCTCATCAACAATCCAGATATATACTTCAAATATTCATCTGATTCGTCGGATCATACATCGTGGCGATGTGATGATCGAATAAATCGCATCAGATGATAATCATGCAAATCCGCTGACGAAAGCTTTTCTCAGCAGTTTGAGCGAACCGTACATAGTTCGGGTGTAAGACACTTGAGTGACTGGCTATAGGCCAAGTGGAAGATTGTTGGACAATTATGACCCATAGCGTCACTATTTGTACAGATCATGGTGTTGTTGTACAAATTAACTATGTGACAAAGGAAATTGTTCTTCTATCATTTGTAATTAGATTACTAAGATGTATAAATGATAGAAGGTCCATATGTTTAGTTCCGGATTGAGATGATATGAGACAGTATCAATCCACGAAGGTTTAATCATTAAATATCCCTAGTCAGAGTATTATCGAGATTGGACATCGATAATGCGTAAAAGACTAGTATTACACTTGTGCGTGTTGTGGGAGCATAACATCATAGTTCTCATATATTTGGGTATATGGATACTCATGCAAGTGTAATAGGAGGTTGTGTTTTACCGATGGTACGGAAAACAGCTTCGCTCTGGATAGACCCCTCGGAATTCCATTGGTAGTATGACTATGTGTCTATGGGAGTCCGAATCAGGGTAGGTGTATTTGGTCTTAACCTGAGACTTGCACCGCTAATACTTGCGACAATCAATATACTTTGGGTTTTGGTCGTCCAGGGCTTTAACAGGTTCTGTGTACGCCTCTTCTGGGTATATTGAGAATCGTAGTGTGTTGGGTGTGATGTCGAGATGGAAGTATCACTCCAGTCATAGTGGAGATGATGGTCACGTAGGATACGGAACTGGTGCTCTTATGTACTGCAGTCATCGGGATAATATGACTAGGTCATGTTTATCCGATTATAGAGACTAGTTACCAGAGATCCGATATGTGCTTCGTACGGGGGCACACAACTCCAGCCCCAGGCCTAGCACGTGACATCCGATGTGGATCGAAATACGCAATACTACGTATACTACGCCTGATATAGATCACATATTCCTGTAAGGATATTTCTGGAGAATTGGGTAGGCATGGCGCTTTGCTAGAAGCCAACCTTGTCTTGTAAATCGTAAAACGTAGTACTAGGTACTTACGTGTTCGGATAGTCCGACGACCGGATTTACTGCCAACATATCGGGGATCTCATGGGTCGCTTCCCGAAGATTCACCGATGACGTATGACTCGCACTTTATTAATCTGGGATTAATTAGATGAGAGAGAGAAAATTAATCTGGGATTAATTACGGAGATATTTTATCTGGGATAAAATATTATATTAAAAGAGAGAAAACGATTAATTTGGAATTAATCGATAAAATAATATATTCGATATATTATACGAAATTGGATTTCGACGCGGAATTGAAATTAGATTTTAATTCGGGGAACGAGTTAATTTAGAATTAATTCGTTAGCGACGTGAATAGTGATTTTGCTAGGCATAATTATTAATTACGTAGCAACGAAAAATTCGTTAATTTGGAATTAGCGAACCCGAGCCCGGGAGTGTTTGCGGGCGTGCACTCGCATTACGAATTAAGTGCGGCCCACAAGTCACATCAAGCGTCAATCATTAGTCACATCAAGCGTCAAATCACATGTCACTTTGAGTGATGTGACAACTTGTCACTTGATGAGAGTGGTTGTGGCTTTAATTGGCTTGACTTTTGAAATACAAATAAATTGGAAAATGAATTTTGAATTCATTTGAATGTGTATCTTTCATTTAAATGTGTATTAGATACACATTCTTAACCAACCAACACAACATTCTCTTCCTCTCTTCATCTCTCTCTCACGGCCTCAAGGCCAATTTCTTCTTCTGTTTTTCTGGTTTCTGCCGAGAACAAAGGAGAAGCAAGTGATGATTTTGTTGCAAAATCAAGAGTGCTAGCACACTTCAGGAGTCTTGCGAAGGTGATAGGGAAACTCACCCGTGGGCATGGAATTACATCACAAAGCTTGGAGCTTGAGATCACCATGGCCGAATTTTGGAGGACAGAAAACTGCCACTGCCGTGAGCTTCACAAAGGGCATAAAAAGTTTTTGTTCTTCGTCGCATCGCTCAACCGCTCAATGTAAGTATTCCGCAACTTCCTTGTTGTATTCACATGTATGTTCTTGCTTGAATCGATCCTGGTTAGATCATAGAAACCCAACTGGTTAATCGTGAGTCGCTCTTAGCTACCATTTTTCTTCAAGGGATGCGCATTAAACAATGCAAAACTTATTTTGAATAAGGTTCCATAAAAATCTATTTGACAAACTTCATATTAGATATGAACAGGAAAGAAACTGGGTTTTCTCATTCCTGAAGATTTGGGAATGCTGGGCATATGTTTGGATGATACCAAACTAAAACCCAAATCGGATAAGTGCCTAATTTGTGGGTTATCCTAGGGTAACCAAAGTATATAGTACTTATACAACTCACAAGAGAAACAATTTAATTGTTGCTCTCCATGCGGTTTTCCTAAAAGGAATACCTATATGCAGTGGTAAGTGGGAGGAAAGTAAAACTCGATGAAAATCGGAGTAATACTGTTCCTGGCACCGAGTCCTTAATGGAACACAAACATTTCATCAGGGATGAAATTGTACCATAATCTTCGAATACACAAGAACCGTGTAAGTCGGAGAGAGTCAGAAAACAACCTGGGAGGTATGGGTTTCTGATCTCACCTCATGTAGATGTCAATCTTATTGAGGAAGACAAACCGACTACGTATGAGGAAGTGATACAAGGTATCGACTCCCTATTATGGCAAAGTGCCATGAAGTTCGAAATGGATTCCATGTATACCAACTAAGTTTGGACACTGGTTGTTGTACCGGAAGGCATTGTGCCTATTGGTACTATATGAGTCTTCAAGGAAGACATACATGGATGGCAACATACAAATGTACAAAGCTAGGCTTGTAGCGAAAAGGTATCGTTATCAACATTATGTCCATTACGACGAAACCATTTATCCGTTGCCATGATTAAATCCATTTGGATAATGCTTGCTAATGCTGCATGTTTCATTCATGAAATATGACAGCTAAACATCAAAAATGCTTTCCTTAAACGGAAACCTTTTGGATGATGTTTATCAACATCTTGACGGTTTTGTCGTACCTTAACAAGCAAACAAGGTTTGTAAGTTAAATCGATCCATTTATGGATTGAAGCAAGCATTACGTTCTTGGAACTAACGCTTGAATAAGATCATAATGGTATATGATTTAATTCAAAACGAAAATGATTCTTGTATATATAAGGAGGTTAGTGGGAGCGCCCTGACAGTGATTGTCCTATACAATGATGATATATCATTTCTTGGAAATGACATTCCCATAATACAATCGTGAAAGCTTGGCTTTCATGAAAATTCTCCGTAGAATACTTGGGAGAAACAACCTTTATTCTAGAAATAAAGATCTACTGGGATAGATCTAAAAGTTGTTGAAACTCTCCGAGAACTCGTACATTGAAAGATATGTACGTGACCTGGTGTCTCATATGCTTTGAGCATATGGAGTCACAATCAGGCCAATCCAAATGATAGTCACTAGATTGATGTTAAGAACATCTTTAAGTATCTTAGATGAACTAATGATGCTTTCTTAAGCAGAGGAGAAAGAGAACTTGAAGTGACTGGGTTCACTGTTGCAAGTTTCCTAAGCCATAAAAATGACTATGAGTCATAATAAAGGATATTATATAGTTTGAATAACAGAACAGTGAGCTAGAAATCTTCCAAGCAATATACTGTTGCCGAATAAACAACAAAAGCGGAATATTGCTGCAGCTGAGGTAGCAATAGAAGCACTTTGGATCTTAATAATCCTAATAAGATTAGGTATAGTTCTGTTAGCAGCTGAGCTAGGCTACAACACATGCTAAATAATTAAAGGTCTCATCAACGATCCAAGTATATACTTCAACTATTCATCTGATTCGTTCGGATCATACATCATGGCGATGTAATGATCGAATAAATCGCATCAGATGATAACTTTGCAAATCCGCTGACGAAAGTAGTTTCTTTGCAGAAGTTTGAGCGAACCATACATAGTTCAAGTGTAGGACACTTGAGTGATTGGCTATAGGCCAAGTGGGAGATTGTTGGACAATTATGACCCATAGCATCACTATTTGTACAGAACATGGTGTTGTTATACAAATTAACTATGTGACAAAGGAAATTGCTATTTTATCATTTGTAATTAGATTACTGGATATATAAATGATAAAAGTCCATATGATTAGTTCCGGATTAATAAGATATGAGACAGTATCAATCCATGAAGGTTTAATCATTAAAACATCCCTAGTCGGAGTATTATCGAGATTGGACATCGATAATGCGGAATAGACTAGTATTGCACTTGTGCGTGTTATGGGAGCATAACGGCATAGTTCTCATATATTTGGGTATTGGATAGTCATGCAACTGTAATAAGAGGTTGTGTTTACCGATGGTACGGAAACAGCTTCGCTCTGGATAGACCCCTCGGAATTCCATTGGTAGTATGACTATGTGTCTATGGAAGTCCGAATCAGGGTAGGTGTATTTGGTCTTAACCTGAGACTTGCACCGCTAATACTTACGACAATCAATATACTTTGGTTTTGTTCGTCCAGGGCTTTAACCGGTTTTGTGTACGCCTCTTCTGGTATATTGAGAATCGTAGTGTATTGGGTGTGATGTCAAGATGGAAGTATCACTCCAGTCATATGGAGATGATGGTCATGTAGGATACGGAATTAGTACTCTTATGTACTGCAGTCATCGGGATAATATGACTAGGTCATGATTATCCGATTTTAGAGACTAGTTACCAGAGATCTGATATGTGCTTCGTACGGGGTAGACACAATTCCAGCCCCAGGCCTAGCACGTGACATCCGATACTGGATCGCAATACGCAATACTATGTATACTACGCTTGATACAGATTACATATTCCTTTAAGAATATTTCTGGATAATTGGGTAGGCACGGTGCTTTGCTAGAAGCCAACCATGTCTTGTAAATCGGTAAAAACGTAGTACTAGTACGTACGTGTTCGAATAGTCCGACGACCAGATTTACTGCCAACATATCTAGGGATCTCATGGGTCGCTTCCCGAAGATTCACCGATGACGTATGACTCGCACATAATTAATCTGGGATTAATTTGTAGAGAGAGAAAATTAACCTATGATTAATTACAGAGATATTTTATCTGGGATAAAAATATTATTTAAAGAGAGAGAAAGATTAATTTGGAATTAATCGATATAAAATATATTTAATATATTATACGAAATTAGATTTCGACGCGGAATTAAAATTGGATTTTAATTCAGGCGAACGAGTTAATTTAGAATTAATTCGTTAGCGACGTGAATAATAATTTTGCTAGGCATAATTATTTAATTAAATTTGATTTAATTACGTCGCAATAGAAAATTTGTTAATTCGGAATTAACGAACCCGAGCCCGGGAGTGTTTGCGGGCCCACTCACATTTCGAATCAAGTGGGGCCTACAAGTCACATCACGCGTCATATCATTAGTCATTCTTGTGTTGTAAGTCACATCAACTTTGAGTGATGTGATGTAAGTCACTTTTGAGTGATGTGAATAGTTGAAAGGCTTTAATTGCCTTGTACCAATTTTTGGAAAGTGAAGTTGTATTAGTTTTGGAAATCAAAAACAACCAATTATTATTCTTCTATTCTCTCCCATCTTCGGCCTTGGAGCCATTTGTTCTCTCTTTTGCTTCTCTTTGCCGAGAATAACAATGATGAACAAGGAAATTTTGTGGCAAAATTTCCAAAGCTAGCACTTAAAGGGGTCTTACAAAGGTGATAGAGAAACCCATCTATGAGCATGTAATCCATTATCAAAGCTTGGAGCTTGAAGACAACTCAAGGAGGAAAACCAAGGGCTTGGCCGAATTCCATGGAGCACAAAGAATGATCTTGGCCGAGAGCTTCAAGGAGGATTTTTGTGTTTCATCGCATCACAAATCCGATCAAAGTGATAGGGAAACCCATCTATGAGCATGGAATCCATTATCAAAGCTTGGAGCTTGAAGACAACTCAAGGAGGACAACCAAGGGCTTGGCCGAATTCCATGGAGCACAAAGAATGATCTTGGCCGAAAGCTTCAAGGAGGATTTTTATGTTTTATCACATCGCAAATCCGATCAAAGTGAGTATTTCCGCAACTCTACTTTTTTGTATTCGCATGTTTTCATTGCTTAATTGATCTTGGGATGACTTAGAAAACCCAACACAGGTAGAGGTCGGATCTTAAAAGATTGTTGACGTGACTGTCATCAAAGTATGGAGGATATCTCACATATCCACAGTGGTATCACAAGTCAAATAAGCTAATATGCTATTCGACTCGTAAAGATTCCTATTGACGTTGGTGTACCATCTATCAGGAATCTTTGAATGAGTGGTTCAGTATTTATCCAATAAATACCTACGTGTCTATATGAGTCTCCCAAGACTCATGGTTTACTGAGACAAACCATTAGAAGAATTCTAATATACGACACGTACCGGTGTCATGGGTTTACTAACTGACCAAGTATATAAACCTTGATTAGGAACAATTAAAGAATGAATTGTATTGTGATATTTCTCAGTAACAATTGCGGTGCTTTTGCAATTATGTCACAACTATTTATTTTACGGTCATTTACGCCTTTACTATAAATAAGAATATATTGATGAAAATTACTTAATTTTATTCATAATAAATAAAAAAATATACATCGTATTTACAATAAATACAACACAATTTGGCGTGCCGAGCATGATGAGCGGAAAATATATCAATATTTACCGCCCCTTTTACTTAATATTTTGTTTAGTTTCTCGGGTTTGATGAACGTTTTGATATGTTTTATTTTATTTTGCAGATAAAATAATATCGGGACTCAATGAAATCATTTAGGATGAAATGTGGATCAAATAAGGGCAATTATTGGACTTGATATATTAATTTTGGAGATTGGAAACTTGAAAGGGCGTTTTTGACGAAGTGCAGTTTTGGAAATTCCAGTTTGCGCATCTGTCGTATTTTGGGCATAACTTTTTACTCTGATATCGGATTGAGCTGATTCAAGTTCCAGATTAAAGAAGACTCAACGATCTACAACTGTGAAAGAGAAAATATTTTCAATTTATGATGATTTCATGACCGAAATTGATGAACCATCCAGAAGTGTGTGGAGTGTAATTATTAAAAGTCATTATCAATCATTTTCAAAGCAAAATATTAATTAATAAATAATTAATAAAAATTATCAAATCACCACCAAACAAGATAAGAAATTAGTGGAGCAATTATGGATTTGGTGGAGTAATTAGTGGAGAAATTAATAATGTAATTGGTGGAGAAATTGATTGATGATTTGATGGTGGCAAAATTTTGCCTATAAATACCAAGCCATTTCATTTGTAAAATTCATACTTTCTTCTTTGAAATTCTTAATGAATAAATAAGAAGATTGTATCTAGTTTGTTTATTTTTAGTTTTCAGTAATTAATTTTCAGTTTCGCACTTTCTTTTCTTTACTTTTCAGTTTTTACTTTCCGCAATTTACTTTTACGCACAGTACTTTTCTTTCTTTAATTTTTCAGTTTTTACTTTTCAGTAATGAGGAGGTAATTTCCCAAGTTAGGGTGAAAGGTGATTCTTTTACTGTTACTATTTAGATTAATCTCCCTTAAAAATAATATATTCACTATTTAAAATACTGATTAATAAAGATACCGCTATATTGGTCGGTTGGCAATTCAATTTAATCTGGTTTAAACCTGACTAATCAAGGATACCGCCAGATTGGTCGGTTGGTAAATTTATTTTGGTACCGCCTTTATGGCTGGATTATGGACAAATTTTACCGCCTATATGGCTGGTTGGACTTAATTTGACTTAATCATGATACCGCCAGATTGGTCGGTTGGTAAAATAATATCACAAGTTTATATATTATTTTATGGGAGATATCTAAATTAGTAGTAGTAAAAGTAATTCCTTTTACCTTAGCATTTTATTTTATTTTACTTTTCAGTTTTTACTTTATGTCTTTTACTTTTCAGTATTTTTACTTTATGTCTTTTACTTTTAAGTTGTTACTAGCCCTAGTTATGTGTTAGTTATCTGGGGTTGTGATGAATTCTAATATCACCGGTTTATAAGGGTTAGATTATAGTTTGGGTATTATAAAGATTTATTTATTGAGTCTTAATCTTAATGCTTTTTATTAATTGGCCATTAATAAAATTGATTAGGTAAACTTAAAATGAACTAGACATAGGGATTTTAAGTTTAAGACCTTAGACTCAATAGCCCACGATCTTCCTTGAGGATAGATAACCCTTTAATAGATTTCCTTACAGGATAGGAATATACCTGTCGGGCGAGGGTAGCCATAATTGGAACTCAATCTTAATGAATCCAGATAATGTGGTTGACATAGGAATATGATTCAATTGGGTTACACTGGGTATTTGTGTCTGACCATCGACAGATGCTTTCGCATAATTTCGTGTTCCAGGTTAATAAATCAATGTTTTACCCATCTATATAATAATCACTTCATCTTTAAAATGGTATTGGAAGAAATCACAACCCTAGATCTTTGTGTCTTTTGTATTTTCTTTAGTTTTTCTTTTGTCTTTTTATTTATTTATTTATTTATTTAGTAAAGCCATTCAACCAATCAAACAAACAATATCTCTCTTATCCATTTAATTAGATATTGTAAATAAATAGATTCAACAATTAATAACAACAGTAGGAATTAAGTCCTTGTGGGATCGATATTTTTATACTACTTGAACGATACGTGCGCTTGCGTTATACGTGTGTGTTTACGCCGGTCAAGTTTTTGGCGCCGTTGCCGGGGACTTATATTTCTTGAGTTGTTAATTTTGAAGCTATCTAATTTACTTGTATCTAATTTTCTTTATCTGTAATTTTTACTTCTTTTATTTTTCACGTGATTGAAAAATGGAACTTTATTGGGAGATTGAGAGATCACGAGCTTTACTAAAAATACACCCCAAATTTGGGAGCAACAGTCCGGTTTTCTGAGGCCTGTTGTCCAGCCCAACAATTATCACTGGATGCCAGAACCAAGCAATACCACATTTGCTAAACAAAACGCAATGGGGAGATGTGACATTTGTAATGGTAACCACCCTAGAGATTATGCAAATACAAATACCATCCAGGGTGGCAGAGCTATCAAGATCCTCCTTGTTATGACGAGCCATCACATTTCAAAGAACCATATTTTCCATCTTATCCACCATCTACCTATGATCTTCATCAACAACCAGAACCATCAGAGGAAGATCAGTTGCTAAACATGCTCGAAGATATGTTCAAGAAACAAAAAGAAAAGTTAGATACAATGCTTGAAACAAGCCAGAAACAATTTGAAAGTATTCAGAGACAATCAAAATTCATTCAGAGGATGACAAATCAAATGAGACAATTCACAGAAAACGAGAGCTACATACCTCAAGAACCAGTTTCAGATGACATAGATGAAGCCTTCGAGTACCAATCATTTCACAATGACACTTCAACAGAGGAGGAGGCTGAGCAGTATCAACAACCAGAGGTATCAGTTCAGGAGCCCGAACCGGCAAAGTCTCAATTTGACTTTTATTATTCAGATTCTGACGAGGATGAAGCTGATCTATTTGTACCAACTGCACCAACAACGAAGGATCAAACTTTCAATCCTCAAAATGAAGATCTTGGAGCATGTTTTACCTTGATGTTTGAAGAAGATCTATCTGAACCATCCATTCCAGTCGTATCAGAGGATGAAAACCTAATGTCAGAAACATCTTTGCATCCTCGGTTGACAATTTTGAAGCATGTATTTCACAGATGACAGATGAAGAGATGAATACAAGAATTTTACAATACATCTGTGAAGAGAATGTGGAGCAAGAAACAGAGCAAATGAAGGAGCAAATGTCTGACCTTAATAAAGATCCAGAGCATTCAGGAGAAACATCTCTGTTTTGGGGAGTACAAATTAAAGATATCAACCAGAAGCTTGACAGAATGGAATTTCCATTCCAAGTCAAGCATCATACGAGACCTCCTGATTTTCTTCTTTCTTTGCAGGAACCACTGGAGTAACAAGGAGCAAAAAGGTGGCACGAGTACTGAATGAGACAAAACTCTTTTTGCCACTTTACCGTTGGAAGAGACCCTTCAAAAGCAACGCTCACGGGATTGTCTTTAATCGGACATCCAAAACGACATTGAAACCTCCTTAACGGATGAATTTCAGTCACGTCTAGCTGAAGACGAAAAATTTAGCGCTAGCAGGGAGGCAACCCATGCAATTTGTTGTAATTTGTTTTCATATTTTGTGTGAACTTTTTAATTTTGTGTGTTATTTTTGTAGGGAAAGGCACAAACGAAGCATTTAAGAAGACAAAGGAATTGTGTTTGGCAATCAAAGATGAGAAACAATTCATTAGCGATGGCTGAATAAGGAATGAAATCTTGAGACACATCCTAATGAATTTATACTAAGCGAGTGGCGTATTGCGTACACAATTCCGTTGCCGTAATTATTGCTTTGATTCGCTTTTCTATTGTAATTATCTTTATTTTCGTAGACAGGATCCAGACTTTTTGACCTTTCACGATCTCTTTTGTTGTTTAGCTAACAATCGTCCTTTGGAAGATATTAGTGCTATTATTACTCACCCTTTTTCAGGTACTATAAATTCAGCCCGTCATTGCACTTTTGAAGGTGTCCAGAGTTGAAAAAGAAATACAAAAAAAAATATGGAAGCCACTTCAAGAAGACGAGTTGAAAACATCTGTGTGTTTTGCGGTACTAGTGTTGGTACTAAGCCACAATACATAGAAGCAGCACAGGAATTGGGTCGAGTCTTAGCAGCAAGGAATATGCACTTAATATATGGCGGAGGAAATCTTGGACTTATGGGGATCGTTTCAAAGGCTGTACAGGAAGGAGGCAGTCATGTTTTGGGAATCATCCCAAAACCCTTGGCAGAGGCGAATCTTATTGGATCATCAAACGGAGAGGAACTGATCGTGCCAGGTATGTCTGAACGACTGGTAGAAATGATTAACCGTTCTGATGCTTTTATTGCTTTGCCAGGTGGCTTGGGCACATTGGAGGAAATATTTATAGTACTATCTTGGGCGAACCTGAACATACACCAGAAACCGCGCTTGGACTGCTCAACATTGATGGATTTTATGATTTTCTTTGTGTGTTTCTTGATGATGCTCGGAGAAATGGGTTCGTGTCGAAACCTATGAAAGAACTCATCTTTACTGCCAGAACTGCTCCGGATCTAATTGACCAACTCATAGCCTATGAACCACAAGTTGACCCTATCATTTCAAAGATAAAATGGTCCGATGATGATCGTGGTAAGAAGCGTCGAATAAATCTGGATCTTAACCTTTAATTTCCTGTAGAATTTCAACTTCAGTTTCGCACTTTTTTTTCTTTACTTTTCAGTTTTTACTTTCCGCAATTTACTTTTACGCACATTACTTTTCTTTCTTTAATTTTTCAGTTTTTACTTTTCAGTAATGAGGAGGTAATTTCCCAAGCTAGGGTGAAAGGTAATTCTTTTACTATTACTATTTAGATTAATCTCCCTTAAAAATAATATATTCACTATTTAAAATACTGATTAATAAAGGATACCGCTATATTGGTCGGTTGGCAATTCAATTTAATCTGGTTTAAACCTGACTAATCAAGGATACCGCCAGATTGGTCGGTTGGTAAATTTATTTTGGTACCGCCTTTATGGCTGGATTATGGACAAATATTACCGCCTATATGGCTGGTTGGACTTAATTTGACTTAATTAGGATACCGCCAGATTGGTCGGTTGGTAAAATAATATCACAAGTTTATATATTATTTTATGGGAGATATCTAAATTAGTAGTAGTAAAAGTAATTCCTTTTACCTTAGCATTTTATTTTATTGTAATTTACTTTTCAGTATTTACTTTACCGCAGCATTTTACTTTATGTCTTTTATTTTCAAGTTTTTACTAGCCCTAGTTATGTGTTGTAACTAAATTATTTATCTAGGGTTGTGATGACTTTTAATATCACCGGTTTATAAGGGGTTAAATTATAGTTTGGGTAATATAAAGACTTATTTATTCAGTCTTAATCTTAATGCTTTTTCATTAATTGGCCATTAATAAAATTGATCTGGTAAATCTAAAATGAACTAGACATAGGGATTTTAGGTTTCACCGCCTTAGACTCAATAGCCCACGATCTTCCTTGAGGATAGATAACCCTTTAATAGATTTCCTTACAGGATAGGAATATACCTGTCAGGCGGGGGTAGCCATAATTGGAACTTAATCTTAATGAATCCAGGTAATTTGGTTGACATAGACATATGGTTCAATTGGGTTAAACTGGGTATTTGTGTCTGACCATCGACAGAGGCTTACACATAATTTAGTGTTCCAGGTTAATAAATCAATATATTACCCAACTGTAAGATAACCACTTCATCTTTAAAATGATATTAAAAGAAATTACAACCCTAGATCTTTGTGTCTTTTGTTATTTTCCTTAGTATTTTCTTTTTTTTTTTATTTATTTATTTATTGCAAAACCACATTCACATCAATCAAACATCATTCTCTTCTCTATTTAATTAGTTATTTGTAATAAATAGATTCAATAATTAATAACAACAGTAGGAATTAAGTCCTCGTGGGATTGATATTTTTATACTACTTGAACGATTTTCTAAACTCTTTTTCTACTGTTTAAGACATTGGGGACAATGTCTCATTTAGGTTTGGGGGTGAGATATAGTTAATAGTACTTGTTTGTATTGTGTTTTTATTTTTAGTCCAAAATTTTTCGAAAAATACAAAAAAATGAAAAATTTTCAAAAAATTACAAAATATTTTGTGTTTTTGTGTTTTTAATTTGACTAAAAAAGTGAAATTGGTAAGAGATAGCCGAGTAAGGAGTTTCCATTCCTGAGACGTATCTCAAGCCTATTTCGAAACAAGTTATTTTTGTTTATTTCATTTTGATTATTTAGTTTGTGAATTCTCCATAAAATGGACTTAAATGAATCTTCATATGCTCAGTTGACAAATATTATCAACATATATAGTAACATACGGACATGAGCTATAACTGACAGGATTGTAATATTCAGTGCTATAGTTTAATTGGAGGAAACATCCCAAAAAGCAGTGGAGTAAAAAAAAAAAAAAAAAAAAAAAAAAAAAACGTCTGAGATCCGAGTTATTAAGTCTGTAAGGGTGTTTTTTAACCCTAGTGCCCTAAAACCAACTGGTTTGGGAGTCACTGGCCCAAGCTCGCTACATGGATCAAGGATGTTGCAAAAATATATATATCTGAAGTCTGGGTAATTAAGTCCTTAGGGGTGTCTTAACACCTGGTGCCCTAAAGCCAACTGGTTTGGGAGCCACCGACCCAAAGCTCGCTACATAGACAGAAGATATTGTATATAAATAAAAAATAAAAAAAAAAAACAAAAAAAAAAAAAAAATTTACTCCATTACTATAAAAAGGTGTGAAATCTAATAGAACCTTAGGACAAAAATATTACTCTCTTATCAATTGCACTTGTGACTGTTGTGGGAAAAAATGAGTTGATTAATATTTTGTTGGCTGTGTATATGGAGAATGGTAAACAATCGGAGAATTTACTTATTCAGTAATTTAAAATAAAAAAACAAAACAACTAGTAACTTGGAGTAGAAGTTTCACCTGATTAGTCACTAACATCTTTATTCTCTTTTCGCTTGTCTTTTTGCTTTTGTGTGCATTAGTTTTACTACCTTTTTACTTTGTAAAATGTTTGTGGGTATCATTGCTGTAAACCCTCACGAGACTACAACTCGTCCACTAGGGACACCTAGGGGTTTAAAGGCTTGTTGCATATGCTAAATGCAACCGTGATCCCTACGAAAGTGGCTTAGTTTAATTTTAATTTTATTTTGTTGTTTTGCTCGAGGACTAGCAAAATGTTAGGTTTGGGGGTGTGATAAGCGGAAAATATATCAATATTTACCGCCCCTTTTACTTAATATTTGTTTAGTTTCTCGGGTTTGATGAACGTTTTGATATGTTTTATTTTATTTTGCAGATAAAATAATATCGGGACTCAATGAAATCATTTAGGATGAAATGTGGATCAAATAAGGGCAATTATGGACTTGATATATTAATTTTGGAGATTGGAAACTTGAAAGGGCGTTTTTGACGAAGTGCAGTTTTGGAAATTCCAGGTTTGCGCATCTGTCGTATTTTGGGCATAACTTTTTACTCTGATATCGGATTGAGCTGATTCAAGTTCCAGATTAAAGAAGACTCAACGATCTACAACTGTGAAAGAGAAAATATTTTCAATTTATGATGATTTCATGACCGAAATTGATGAACCATCCAGAAGTGTGTGGAGTGTAATTATTAAAAGTCATTATCAATCATTTTCAAAGCAAAATATTAATTAATAAATAATTAATAAAAATTATCAAATCACCACACCAAACAAGATAAGAAATTAGTGGAGCAATTATGGATTTGGTGGAGTAATTAGTGGAGAAATTAATAATGTAATTGGTGGAGAAATTGATTGATGATTTGATGGTGGCAAAATTTTGCCTATAAATACCAAGCCATTTCATTTGTAAAATTCATACTTTCTTCTTTGAAATTCTTAATGAATAAATAAGAAGATTGTATCTAGTTTGTTTATTTTTAGTTTTCAGTAATTAATTTTCAGTTTCGCACTTTCTTTTCTTTACTTTTCAGTTTTTACTTTCCGCAATTTACTTTTACGCACAGTACTTTTCTTTCTTTAATTTTTCAGTTTTTACTTTTCAGTAATGAGGAGGTAATTTCCCAATTAGGGTGAAAGGTGATTCTTTTACTGTTACTATTTAGATTAATCTCCCTTAAAAAATAATATATTCACTATTTAAAATACTGATTAATAAAGGATACCGCTATATTGGTCGGTTGGCAATTCAATTTAATCTGGTTTAAACCTGACTAATCAAGGATACCGCCAGATTGGTCGGTTGGTAAATTTATTTTGGTACCGCCTTTTATGGCTGGATTATGGACAAATTTTACCGCCTATATGGCTGGTTGGACTTAATTTGACTTAATCATGATACCGCCAGATTGGTCGGTTGGTAAATATATCACAAGTTTATATATTATTTTATGGGAGATATCTAAATTAGTAGTAGTAAAAGTAATTCCTTTTACCTTAGCATTTTATTTTATTTACTTTTCAGTTTTACTTTATGTCTTTTACTTTTCAGTATTTTTACTTTATGTCTTTTACTTTAAGTTGTTACTAGCCCTAGTTATGTGTTAGTTATCTGGGGTTGTGATGAATTCTAATATCACCGGTTTATAAGGGTTAGATTATAGTTTGGGTATTATAAAGATTTATTTATTGAGTCTTAATCTTAATGCTTTTTATTAATTGGCCATTAATAAAATTGATTAGGTAAACTTAAAATGAACTAGACATAGGATTTTAAGTTTAAGACCTTAGACTCAATAGCCCACGATCTTCCTTGAGGATAGATAACCCTTTAATAGATTTCCTTACAGGATAGGAATATACCTGTCGGGCGAGGTAGCCATAATTGGAACTCAATCTTAATGAATCCAGATAATGTGGTTGACATAGGAATATGATTCAATTGGGTTACACTGGGTATTTGTGTCTGACCATCGACAGATGCTTTCGCATAATTTCGTGTTCCAGGTTAATAAATCAATGTTTTACCCATCTATATAATAATCACTTCATCTTAAAATGGTATTGAAGAAATCACAACCCTAGATCTTTGTGTCTTTTGTATTTTCTTTAGTATTTTCTTGTCTTTTTATTTATTTATTTATTTAGTAAAGCCATTCAACCAATCAAACAAACAATATCTCTCTTATCCATTTAATTAGATATTTGTAATAAATAGATTCAACAATTAATAACAACAGTAGGAATTAAGTCCTCGTGGGATCGATATTTTTATACTACTTGAACGATACGTGCGCTTGCGTTATACGTGTGTGTTTACGCCGGTCAAGTTTTTGGCGCCGTTGCCGGGGACTTATATTTCTTGAGTTGTTAATTTTGAAGCTATCTAATTTACTTGTATCTAATTTTCTTTATCTGTAATTTTTACTTCTTTTATTTTTCAGGTGATTGAAAAATGGAACTTTATTGGGAGATTGAGAGATCACGAGCTTTACTAGAAAATACACCCCAAATTTGGGAGCAACAGTCCGGTTTTGAGGCCTGTTGTCCAGCCCAACAATTATCACTGGATGCCAGAACCAAGCAATACCACATTTGCTAAACAAAACGCAATGGGGAGATGTGACATTTGTAATGGTAACCACCCTAGAGATTATTGCAAATACAAATACCATCCAGGGTGGCAGAGCTATCAAGATCCTTCTTGTTATGACGAGCCATCACATTTCAAAGAACCAGATTTTCCATCTTATCCACCATCTACCTATGATCTTCATCAACAACCAGAACCATCAGAGGAAGATCAGTTGCTAAACATGCTCGAAGATATGTTCAAGAAACAAAAAGAAAAGTTAGATACAATGCTTGAAACAAGCCAGAAAACATTTGAAAGTATTCAGAGACAATCAAAATTCATTCAGAGGATGACA
Organism: Zanthoxylum bungeanum; assembly: GCA_019454045.1. NCBI lineage: Eukaryota > Viridiplantae > Streptophyta > Magnoliopsida > Sapindales > Rutaceae > Zanthoxylum > Zanthoxylum bungeanum. The sequence goes on along the minus strand of SKCR01015022.1, from coordinate 20,322 downwards.
AATCAAATGAGACAATTCACAGAAAACGAGAGCTACATACCTCAAGAACCAGTTGTGCTTAGGAACATAAAATACACCGACAAGTTTCAGAGGTGCACATCTCATGTCGACATGTCCACGATTCTTCATAACTGGTGCGATCCACCCTAGGTGATCGACTTTAGCCAAAGTTTTAAGAATCGTGACTTTACTCACTTGGATGCCTAAACCCCTTATGGTACACATACAGGCCGGCCGATCCTATATTACTTCGCACTTGATTACTGAGTGCATCGGTCCACGCCCAACGAATATCTAAAGGCCAGACCATGAAAGGTTTCTACCATACATGGCATCAAAGTGTGGAGGATCTCACACAAAATCAATGTTATCCTTTGGTCAAAGGATTACATATGTTACTCGACTCAAGGAGATTCCTATTGACGATGGTATGTACTTCCAACTATTAGGAATCACCAGTAAGGCATTCAGTATTCGGTCCAACCAATACCCACACGTTTATACCAGTTTCCAAAACTCATGGTACATCAGGTTAAACAATTGGAACTCTAATTCCAATATACGATATATGTTAGTCTTCTAGGTTATAGGAATTCGACCGTATTCCAAAACCAACGACTTAGAAATATTTACTTTAAGAATAGTTTACAATAGTAATATTTATTCCAATGTCGGACCACATAGTGTCCAGTATTACTACAAGACTATTCTAAGGTCGATGTCATACTTACCATATCTATATATCAATCTAATACGCATAATGACAATACCATTAATAAGTTATGAAATAAAAACATAATTATTTTATTAATAAATAATAAAATATACAATTCGGATTGACACTCCAAGCACCAACTCTAACAAACTCCCACTAGCTTAGTACCAATTTGGATGGTACTGCAATCTTATCTCCTCCACATGTTTATCGAATAACTTAGTACGTAAGGTCTTTGTAAGCGGGTCTGTTATATTGTCTAGTCCTTGAACCTTCAAGACCACTATGTCTTTTCATTCAATTATCTCTCTAATTACGCGGTATTTCTTTTCCACGTGTTTAGACTTGGAATGCACCCTCAGCTCCTTAGCCTGCGCAATGGCTCCGTTATTATTACAGTGTAATGGGATCAAATCCGCAATACTAGGCACAACACCAAGTTCTGTGATAAAATTTCTAATCCAAACAACTTCTTTAGCATCTTCTGAAGCCGCTATAAATTCCTCCTCAGTGGTGGAATCAGCCGTTGAGCCTTGCTTTGAACATCGCAATTGATGAGACTTTTGGATAACAATAAACTAAAAGGAGCCGAGAACTATTTCGAGTGGGAAATGTGTTGGGGTTGGTGCTCAGAGCGCCAATTTCCGGTTGTATTTCTTAGAAAATACAATTGTAAAATGTTTTATTATGAATAAAATGAGCAGTTTCTATAATATAATATATCTTCTTATATGGTAAAGACGTAATAGACCTTAGGATGATTAGTAATGATACAGTTGCAAAAGCGTCGCAACTGACATTGAGTTGTATCATGACGTTGTCATTCTCAGACAGTTTCTGGTCAAGGTTTACAATAGTTGGTCAATAAAGTAAGCTCGTTGAGATCGGTACATGTCGTATACTAGAATATATGATTCCAATGGTTTCTCAATGAACCATGAGTCTATGGGCTCATATAGACGTGTAGGTGTTTATAGCGGATAAACACTGAATGACTCAACGAAGATTCTTAATGGATGGTACACCAACGTCAATAAGAATCTTCTCGGGTTGAGTAGCATTTGTGATTCTCCGACTTGAGATACCATTGTGGGCACATGAGACATCTTCCAAACTTAGATGGCAGTCACATCACCGATTTATTTAGATCAGACATCTGCATGTTCGTTAGATGTAGACAGATCATCAGGGTGTCCTATGTGTGTCAAGATAGGATCCGTCAGTTCTGTGTACAGAGCATAGGTAGTCCATATATGATTAGCAATCAGATAAAAACCATGGGCCCTTGATACACTTTAGAAGTCAGTTTTAAATGTTCTTTTAGAGATTGCCAATAGAGACGTCGATAAGATTGTCCCTATAGAGATTTGACGTTTACATCTATATCTCTGGGATATATCCGGATACCTGTGATGGAGGAATTATACATATGCCATGACCTCGACTTGTATGATTCAGCGAGTTTATCTGTGGTCTTCATAATTTACGGATGGGTAAATTATGGACACGAAATTGGATTTCGTGACGGATATGCCTGAATCTAGAGAGTCTCACTAGTGAAATATACTCGTAGAGCACTAGGGTAACTCTTATGAATAATACTGATTATTTCTAAGTCGTTTAAAGGTTAAACGAAAAATACATGCGAATGGACCTAATAGTCATTTCCTAATTTTTGTGTATTTGCATTTAATGATAGATTTTATCAAATACACATTAATTAATTGTCAAATTTAGATATTTGACTAATATCATAAACATATATGTATTTAGATATTTAATGTAAATATAATACATATATTTAAAATATTTGTATTTAAATAATTATTTTTTTTTGTTAAATAATTAAATTAATTAAAATATAAATATCTTAAAGTTGTGATATTTATGGAAATGCTTTTAGTTGCTTTTGTTGACTTGTTGAATAATTCATTAAAGGTGTAATGATTTAAAACACAAGTTGATAAAGCAAATTAATGAAACAAAAATAAATATCTAGATATTTTGCCTTATACCAAATTCGGCCAAGCCCTTTTGGAGGAGGTATAAATTATTTTGTTTCATTTTTAGGGTTCATAAGTTCATTAGTTACCAAAATAAACATAAAAGAAGTTGAGAGAAAAGTTTGAAGGCAAAAGGAAAAAGCTTGGAAATCTTTGAGTTTTGTAAGTTTTTCTTTAAAGCTTTCAACATGAAAAATATTTCTAACATGCTTAGCTTCATCTTGAGTTGCTAGGATGTTGTCTATATACTTATAGTTTGTGTTTTAATTGGTTGTGAACTTGAATGAAAGATGTATGCATGTATGGTTTCCAAGTGAGCTTGAAATGGTTTCATAAGCTCTCTTTTGATTATTTGATAATCAAGTTACCATTCTAGAGTTGCTAAGCCACTCATTGATGACCTAGAATTATTCTTGAGTTGTTTCATGATGGTGAGACTTGTTTGGTGTGGTAAAGAATGAATTAAAGTGTTGGATTTTAAAGATTTGGTAATATTTGTCAATTTGAGGAAATTGTAAAATTAGGGTTCTTAACCCTTTCCAAATTTGGGGCTTTTCATATATGTGATGTATTATAGTGTTTATATGATGCATATTAATTTTTGGGTTGATTGGATTTGATCTTGACATGTTTTGAACATAAAAGGACCAAATTGTAAAAATTGAATTTTTCTGGGTGTGTTCGGCAATTTGACTAAAATTGGGGATTTGGTTGCAATCTGATTTTGATGAGTTGGACTTGTTGCAAATCATTTTAGAAATGATTTAGAATCATCCAAAATTGTATTTGACAATTTTGGGAATAAAATTATAAATTTACAAAGTATTTTGGCAATTCGGTAATTACCAAGAAATTTGGTTTCTTGTGTAATTTTTCAGAATTTGATAATTGGGTAATTAAATAAATAAGTTTATTTAATTGATCCAAGAAAAATTTTGAAATCGGAAAATTTTGATTTTCCGCGATTCTGCTACTTTACCGGATTTTCGCCATAAAACCCCTACAAAATGGTATCAGAGCGAGTCTGATTCTGGCCACCCTAATATGATTATGCCTTTTAAATTCAATATTTAATTTAATCTTTACTTGATGCATGCATGTGTTTATTTAATTTGATTAAATAAAGTAAAAGCATCTTTTGCGGAAAATCCCTAATTAATAAGGTTTATGTTAATTATGTATTTGATGCATATTACATGGTCCGTCTTGTCAATATGATTTATGGATACTTTTCTGTGACTACATCCGAGACCGTGCCAAAGCTGTGAGGGTGTAGCCGATAGAAATTTATTTATGCCGGATGTATATCAGATATTAGATAAATTCAAGCGAAAGCGGAATCCTGAACGTGTCAAAGCTGTCAAGGTTACGCAAGTAGCTTTAGTTTATTTAATTGATCCAAGAAAAATTTTGAAATTGGAAAATTTTAATTTTCCGTGATTCCATTGCGTTACCTAATTTTCGCCATAAAATCCATACAAAATGAACATATGTCTTGTTTTGGAGTTTAAAAAGGTTACTTATGTCACTGTCAATCCACTGCCAGTTGAAATCAATCCTGATTCCACTCCAAAAGATCGAGAAACTTTTAATAGATGGAATGATGATAACCTTAAGGTGAAATCCTACATTTTGAGATCGATGGTTCCAGATTTGCTGAGACAGTACATTGAAGTACCAGATGCTTGGAGCATCATGCGAACACTCAAAGAGTTGTTCGAGGCAAATCAAGAGATCGAACTTTATCGAAGGTCTAAGGAATTGTTACGTGCTGAACTCAAGGATGGATGAGCTGTCAGCATTCATGTTTTGAACATGATCGACCAGATTCGATACCTGAAACGACAAGGCATTGTGATTGATGAATGGCTGAGCCGTAATTTGATTTTATCTTCTTTGTCTGGTTCTTATGCTGGCTTTATATTAAACTTCCATATGCACTCAATGCAAGCTAGCTACGAAGAACTTCATAAAATATTACGCAGAGTTGAGCATGATTTGAGGAAAGGCAACCCAACATTGTACCTCCATAGTGGAGATGGCTCTTCAAAGACTTCTGGGAAGTCAAAGAAAATAAAGATAGGGAAGAAGAAGATTGCAAAGAAGAACTCCAAGAAGCGCAAAGGCGTAAAACCACAAATATCTTGTGACCAATGTCTACATTGAAAGAAGTCTGAACACTGGAAGAAGGACTGTTCAGAGCTGATAGGAAAAGCATGACCCTCAGGTACACTTTGTATTTTTCTAATTATTGACATCTCATTAGCCTTATATACAAATAGTGGATTGGTGTTAGACACTGGCAGTCCTACTCATATTTGCAACTCCTTGCAGGTAATGAGGGTAAAAAGTAGGCTGAATAAAGGGGAGATCCAGCTTAGAATTGGCAATGGCAAGATATTGGATGTTAAAGCCATATGAACGGTTGTTTTAGATCTCCCCAATGATTGTTAATTAAATTTACAAGACTATTATTATGTACCCTCACTTATCATCAAATAAAATCACTGCCAATATTAAATAAAGAGGGATATAAAATAAATATTAAGTATGAAACTTTATGTTTATATGATAAAGATAATTTATTGAAATTGAATGTTCTTTATCAAACGGTCATTATGTTTTGGAAACATATAGAGATGTCTTTAATGTAGAGGAAAATACAAGTAGGAAATCTGAATTAAATAATACTGAATTATGGCATATGAGATTGGGCAACATAGGTGTTAGACATCTATCCAAATTGGTAAATGATGGTTTAATTGAAAATCTTAGCTTAGATCCTTATCCGATTTGTGAGTTATGTATGCAAGGGAATATGACAAAGGCCCCATTTTTAGGTGTTGGACACTGTGCTGATGAATTAATTGGAGCTAACACACAGTGATGTATATGGTCCATTAAATCATGCCGCTCATGATGGTTCAACATAGTTCGTGACTTTCACGGATGATAAGTCTAGATATGTATATGTCTATTTAATGAGACATAAATCAGAAATATTTGACAAGTTCAAAATATTTCGAAAGAAGTAGAAAACCAAACTAGTAAATTCATCAAATGTCTTATATCAGATCGAGGCGGTGAATACATGAGTGAAGAATTCAGAAATTATTTAAGGGAGAATGGAATTCTTGCCCAATATAACCCACCAGGAACACTTCAACACAATGGTATGTCTGAGCGTAGAAATCGTACTTATTAGACATGGTGCGAACAATAATAAGCTATACAAATCTTCCTTATTACCTTTGGGGTTATGCTTTACTTACTGCTGCCTACATACTTAATAAAGTTTCATCGAAAGTTATTTCTATGACCCCCTATCAGATATGGTTCAGTAGAAATCCAAGTCATAAGCATTTAAAGATTTATGGTTGTCCTGCATACGTCAGAGTTGCGCAACTGGATAAACTAGCACCTAGAGGATATAAATGTAGATTCGTTGGATATCCTGATAATTCCATGGGATATCAATTCTACAATTCCAAGCAACGAAATGTATTTGTTGTTCATTTTGTCACTTTTTCTTGAAAAGCAATTTTTGAGAGAAAGTGAGATTTATAGAGAGATTGAACTTGATAAGTTTGATCCCATAAGGAACCTGAGATGGAACCAGAGATCAAATTAGGAGAAGGATCTATAATACAAGTTCTACGTAAGTCGAATAAAATATCAAAGCCTCACGAGAGATTGTTTTTAACATCTATTGCAAGCCTTGATGTTCTCCTCTTGGAGGAAACAGATCCGACTATGTATAAAGAAGAGATATTGGATATAGATTCAGAAAAATGGCAGGAAGCCATGACATCCGAAATGGATTCAATGCAAGCCAATCAAGTCTGGGACTTAGTTGATTTTCCTGAAGGAGTTAAACCTATTGGTTGTAAATGGGTTTACAAAATGAAGCGATGGCTCGATGGAAAGGTGGAAACCTTTAAGTCCCGATTGGTAGCGAAAAGTTACACTCAACATCCTGAGATCAACTATGAGGAAAATTTTTCACCAGTAGCCATGCTAAAATCCATTAGGATTCTTTTAGCGATTATTGCATATCATGACTATGAGATATGGCAGATGGATGTGAAGACTGCTTTCCTAAATGGATTCCTTGAAAAGGATATCTATATGGAACAACCAAAGGGTTTCGTATCCAGTGAGACTTCAAACTTGGTTTGTAAGCTCCAAAAGTCTATTTATGGACTTAAACAGGCATCCCGAAGCTGGAATCGTCATTTTGATGATATAATTAGATTATCTGAATTCATCAAAAACGAGGAAGAACCAAGTGTTTATAAGAAAGTTAGTGGGAGCATGATAGTTTTCTTAATCTTATATGTAGATGACATCCTTATCATAAGAAATGATATATGATTGATGCAAAGTGTGATAAGATGTTAGAAAGGTACGATTTTACCAACTGCAAGGCAGCAAATGTACCTTTCCGATACGACATATATCTTTCAAAGAAAATGACACTTCAGACTGATGAAGAAAAAGTTAGGATGTCTAACTTGCCATATGCTTCTTATATTGGAGCATAATGTATGATATGCTATGTACAAGACCTGACATCAGTTCCGCGTCAGTGTGACTAGCCAATATCAATCTGATCCAGGTAATGATCACTGGACAACTATGAAACATATCCTGAAATATCTTAAAGGTACTAGGGATAAGTTTCTGATATATGGAGAAGATGAGCTACAATTTAATGGTTATACAGACTCTGAATTCCAAGAAGATCCAGATGATAGAAAATCTACACCAGGTTACGTATTTACCCTTAATGGTGGTGCAATTAGTTGGCGTTGTTCAAAGTAACACTCAACAGTTGATTCCACCACTGAGGCGGAATTTATAGCAGCTTCAGAAGCTGCTAAAGAAGCTGTTTGGATTAGAAATTTTATCACAGAAATTGGATCTGTGATAATAGCGGAGCCATTGCGCAGGCTAAGGAGACAAGAGCTCATTCCAAGTCTAAATACGTGGAAATGAAACACCGCGTAATTATAGAGATAATTGAATGAAAAGACATAGTGGTCTTGAAGGTTCAAGGAGTAGACAACATAGCAGATCTGCTTACAAAAGCTTTACCTTCTAAGTTATTCGATAAACATGTGGAGGAGATGGAACTACGGTACCATCCAAATTGGCACTAAGCAAGTGGGATTTTGTTGGAGTTGGTGCTTGGAGTGCCAATCCGAATTGTAAATTTTATTATTTATTAATAAAACAACTACATTTTCATTCCATACCTTATTAATGGTATTGTCATTATGTGTATTAGATTGATGTATAGATATGCTAAGAATGACATCGACCTTAGAATAGTCTTGTAGTAATACTGGACACTAGGTGGTCCGACATTGGTATAAGTATTACTATTGTAAATTATTCTTAAATATATATATTTCTAGTCGTTGATTTTGGAATACGGTCGAATTCATATAACCTAGAAGACTAGAATATGTCGTATATTGGAATTGGAGTTCCAATGGTTTAACCCGATATATCATGAGTTTTGGAAACTCGTATAGATGTGTGGGTATTGGTTGGACCGAATACTGAATATCTCACAGGTTATTCCTAATAGTTGGAAGTACACACCACCGTCAATAGGAATATCCTCGAGTCGAGTAGCATATGTAATCCTTTGACTATAGGATAATATTGATTTTGTGTGAGATCATTCACACTTTGATGTCATGTATGTCAGAAACTTTTCACGGTATGGCCTCTAGATGTTCGTTGGGTGTGGACCGATGCACTCAGTAATCAAGTGCCAAGCAAGATAGGATCTGTCGGCCCGTATGTGTACCATAAGGGGTTTAGGTATCCATGTGAGTAAAGTCACGATTCTTAAGGCTTTGGCCAAAGTCGATAACCTAGAGTGGATTACATCAGTTATGAAGAATCGTGGACATATCGACATGAGATGTGCGCCTCGGAAACTTGACGGTGTATTCTATGTTTCCTAAACACAACTCGGATAGCCTACGACGGAGGGATTGTTAAACATATGTGATGACCTCGACTTGTATAGTTCATAAAGGTTGTTTGTGTTAGTCGCGAATTCGAAGGTGGCCGAATTGCGAACATATTAGCTAGGCTTATATGACGAACGTGTCTGAACTTAGAGAGTCCCAATATGAAATGTACTCGTTGAGCACTTGGGCAGCCGATTAATTTTGATAAAAGATAATATTCGATATTATAATTATCAACTAAGATAATCAAGTGTTATTGGGTAACATTGATTATTTACTTTGACCTAATTAGATTAATTCAATAATTACACAAGGGCTTAATTATAAAATCATAATTATCTATACCATTTGGGGATATTATGGTAATTGTAAGTATGTAATAATAGGTGGTTTTGGATTGATTTAATTGAATTAAATCAAAGTGGCAAACATTGAACTAATCCATTTCCTAATCCTTGGCTTGATTTAATTAGATTAAATAAAAGTGGGAGACAATGGAGATTAGTCAAACCTAATTATACATATTTGAACAAATTAGATTAAACCTACTTAAAAGTTGATTACAATTTTTATTAATTAAAAATTGCATAAGTTTTGCTATAAATATCAAGCTTTATGAAGGTTTTAATTAAGAAAAGTAAAAATTTGAGAAAGCTAAGTACAAGCAATTCTTTGAGAAATTAGCCTAAGTTAGAGAAGTGTTTAGAGAAGCTTGTGAGGTATCTACAACATTTCATTTAGGAGAAATCAAGATTGGATCTTGAAGTGAAGGTTTCTAGCATTTGAATCAAGATTGGATCTTGTAGTGAAGCTTGCAAACCTTGGAAGTTCTCCAACCATTTCAATAAAGAGAAGAAGATTGGATCTTTACATCAAGCTTGCTAGGTAAGTTTGAACTTCACTAAAATTATGTTTTTTTATGTATTTGATGCATGATTACACAGCTTAATGTTGAAATAAGGCTAATAAATTGTTCTATAACATGTGTTGATGTTGGTTTTGATATTTAAAATTAATTGTATAAGAAAGCGATATTGGATATCGATTCGGGAAAATGACATAACAGTTTTCATTTCAAAATAATAACACTACTTGATTATGAAATTTTAAATCTTTTAGTGCCCTCTCACTACTTTACGTAATTCTGTAATCTCCCTTAATGGAAAAATAGAAATTTGACTATCAAAATTTCATAGCGGGAAGTGGATCCCATGACATTTACTTCAATATCACATTAATGACGATATTGGCCTTATAAACTCATTAGGTAGACCTCCAAGGTCAATCACTTCATGTGACTCTTAGTTTGGTCATGAACCGTTTCTTATCCTCACATTAATGACGATATTGGATTAATACGTGTTCTAGGTGTATACTTGTCAATGTGCACTAATGAGCTTCGTATGTACACCCTCACACTAATGATGATATTGGGTGACTACGTTAACCCATCACGCTACATCTAATGTTTTACCGGAGTGACCTAAGTTTCGAGCACTTATACCCTGACATTAATGATGATATTGGATATAAGTAGTAAGAACTCATTCATCTCCGTTTTGACAAGACAGACCTTCTAATAATACTCCAACATTACTAATATTATTACTAAAAATAAAGTAATCACCTAATCATATGAGATTTATGACAATCAAGTCACTAATTTAATTAGGTCAAAATTTTAATTTAAAACATGCTTTACATATCCAATATGTCTTATCCATAATTAAATTAAAATACAGAGGCATAGATTCAAATACATGTCTAACATGCAACATGTTTTGTGTGGTTAAGCCTTACTACTGATACCATTCTGTTGGGGCAGATGTGGAACCCCTAAGGTCGGATCTGTACCACGCGCAGTGAAAATGGGTCTATCCCATGGATATCAAGCATGTATGTAATTTTAAATTATTTAATGAAATAATATATTCCATTACGAGTGTATAGGAAAAATCCGAGGCTGAATAGGAGTCCAGAAACTCCAGAATGAACGAAAAGAAATTTAGTAAGCGTCGCGCGCTACAGTGCGCGCACTGTGAAGCGGAAATTTTTTTTTTGTTTATATCATTTCCTTCAGCTCTCTATTACCCTAATTTCTTTTGGTCTTCACTAAACACTTCAAAAACATTCAAAATTAATTTTTAATATCAAAACCAACATCAACACATGTTATAAAATAATTTATTAGCCTTATTTCAACATTAAGCTATGTAATCATGTATCCAATACATAAAAGAACATAACTTAAGAGAAGTTCAAACTTATCTAGCAAGCTTGATGTAAAGATCTAATCTTCTTCTCTTTGTTGAAATGGTTAGAGAACTTCCAAGGTTTGAAAGCTTCACTACAAGATCCAATCTTGATTCCAATGCTAGCAACCTTCACTTCAAGATCGAATCTTGATTTCTCCTAAATGAAATGTTGTAGAAACCTCACAAGCTTCTCTAAACACTTCTCTAACTTATGCTAATTTCTCAAAGAATTGCTTGTACTTAGCTTTCTCAAACTTTTACTTTTCTTAATAAAAACCCTCATAAAGCTTGCTATTGATAGCAAAATGTAGGTAATTTTTAATTAATAAAAATTGTAATCATTTTTTAGGTAGGCTTAATCTAATTTGTTCAAATATGTATAATTAGGTGTAACTAATCTCCATTGTCTCCCATTTTGATTTAATCCAATTAAATCAAGTCAATGATTAGGAAAATGGATTAGTTCAATGTTTGCCACTTTGATTTAATCCAATTAAATCAAGTCAAAACCACATATTATTACATACTTATAATTACCATAATATCCTCAAATGGTAGATATAATTATGATTTTACAATTAAGCCATTGCGTAATTATTGAATTAATCCACCAAAGTAAATAATCAATGTTATCCAATAATGCTTGATTATCTTAGTTGATAATTATAATATCGAATATTATCTTTTATCAAAATTAATCGGTTATCCAAGTACTCAACGAGTACACTTCATATTGGGACTCTCTAAGTTCAGACACGTTCATCATATAAGCTTAGCTAATATGTTCTCAATTCGGCCACCTCCGAATTCGCGAAGGACACGAACGACCTTTCTGAACTATACAAGTCGAGGTCATCACATATGTTTAACAATCCATCCGTCGTAGGCTATCCGAGTTGTGTTTAGGGAATATAGAATACACCGTCAAGTTTCCGAGGCGCACATCTCATGTCGACATATCCTCGATTCTTCATAATGATGCGATCCACCCTAGGTGATCGACTTTGGCCAAAGTTTTAAGAATCGTGACTTTACTCACATGGATACCTAAACCTCTTATGGTTCATATGCGGGCCGATATATCATATCTTGCTTCGCATTTGATTATTAAGTGCATTGGTCCACACCCAACAAACATCTAGAGGCCAGACCATGACATACATGGCATCAAAGTGTGGAGGATCTCACACAAAATCAATGTTATCATATAGTCAAAGGATTACATATGCTACTCGACTCGAGAAGATTCCTATTGACAGTGGTGTATACTTCCAACTATTATGAATCACCTGTGAGTCATTCAGTATTCGGTCCAACCATTACTCAAATGTCTATACGAGTTTCCAAAACTTATGGTACATCGGGTTAAACCATTGGAACTTCAATTCCAATATATGACATGTGTTAGTCTTCTAGGTTATAGGAATTCGACCGTATTCCAAAACCGATGACTTAGAAATATTTACTTTAAGAATAATTTACAATAGTAATATTTATCTCAATGTCGGACCACCCAGTGTTCAGTATTACCACAAGACTATTCTAAGGTCGATGTCATACTTAGCATATCTATACATCAATCTAAAACGCATAATGACAATACCATTAATAAGGTATGAAATGAAAACATAGTTATTTTATTAATAAATAATAAAATATATAATTCGGATTGACACTCCAATCATCAACTCCAATATTCATACTATTCAGTATTTTATTGATGGCTTCCTTGTACTACCCGACATGAATAGTTTGTTGCGGAATTGATAGTATTTTTGTGAATAATTTCCAACAAAAAAAAAAAAATTCAATATCAAAAATACTAATAACTTTTGTAATGTCAATTGAAATGACGTTAACTCCTATTTATTCATTATCCATGTTACATCAAATGTTGTAGCGATGAAAGCTATTTAATGCTCCACCAAATTCTTTTTTTTTTTAATTATGGACCACGACAATTTTTTTTTTTTTTTTACTTTTTTCTTCTACTATAGGTATCGATATTTATCCAGATTTTATTCTATCACTATCGGTGGACAAGGCCGTTGCCGAAGCTATTATATCTAATTTATATCGATAGTTTTCATGACTAAAAAAATCAAAACGCAATCCCATTATTTTGAAAGAAAAAAAAAGTTCGCTAGCCAATGAACAAAAAGTCTTTTTTCTTCTTTTTAGTTTTAGTTAAATAAAATAATAATAATAATTGAATTTTACTTGTGACCAAATGCCTTTGGTGCTTGTAAGAACCTTTTGAATCGTTGCACTACTTGATTCAAAAGGTTCTTGGCATCTTACACTGGCACTAAGTTTCGTTTCGATCTATATGTTGTCTTATGTATGTCTTCATCAAGCCATTTCCTCAATTCAAATAGATGTTAATTAAATGAACCATAACTATGTAACCCTATTGCTAATAGATTGACTCTAAAATAACATATCTAAATTATAAGAGAGCCCGTAGAAGCGATAATTACAGAATTTACACCTTCAAAATTTGTATTTGTTAGAGTATGTAAATAAATCTCAAATATAGTCCAAGTAATGAATGCACAAGTTTCTTTTGGATCCCAATTCTAATAAGACTCATACGCCTCATTAGCCCACACTGCTCCCGAAAGAATCCATATGATTAAAAAGATAAATCCTAAACTAATAATACGTTAACTTCAAAGATCCAATTGTTGAATCACTTAATGCCTATAAAAATTTATAGCAGAAAAGTATTTAGTAAAACATTCATTTTTTCATTCATGTATTAGATTTCACCGAAGCAAAACAATCCGTTTACATTTAATTTTTTTTTTCAAAAAAAAACCTTATCACTTTTTCGAAATATAATGACTTGAAGAACCGTGGATAATAAGGATTCACATGCAGAGCTGCATAGCCTAATACCATCATATTTACGTGCATCGTTAACCACTGAACTTGGAGAATGGTTACTAATATTCCAAATTGATGAGTTTTGGTTAAAAGATCAGAAGTAACAAAATCTTGGGTAAAAATAACACTTGGTGTTATTATAACACTTGAATGATTTTGAATTTTTTAATTCGAAAATCCTATGAATAATGGAGAAACTCCATGAAAGAAAGATTAATGATTCATATAAATCACTTAATGAGAAATATCTCGAGTAAATTCAACAGGTGATTAATAATCCTATTAGATAGAAAACGGTAGCTATCATACCCTTTTCTGATGAATTATATAGTCCTGTGATTTCATCGACTAATAAAGTAAGTAAATAAATTGAAATTCCAATTGAAACGACTGAAAATGATATTTGTGTTAATATATACTCTAATGTTGAAAAGATCATTATAAAAAAGTTAAAAGCGAGAATACCTCAAATATAAAGAATGGAAATCATAAATTAAATTCCTTAGAGCACTTTTGTAGATCTTTCTAAAGATGTTATGCCCCCAATCGAACTCAAATCGAGATGTTCTAGCACTGTTTCCTAAGAGTAGTATGTTCGATTTCATCACAACGGCTTGCTCGAAATCATAATAACCTATTATTAGTCAATCATCGAGATTAAAATAGAGATTTAAATATATATTTATGGTGAACAAAATCGGTTTCAATTCCGGTTCCGAGTGGACTCGTAACCTATTTGGAAAAAATCATTTCCTGATATTTTAGAATCGAAACCTACCCAATTAAATAGGATATTTTATTTATCGGTTACTAATCAGTTTTGGTCCAGTTTCGGGTTACCCTAATTTCTATTTGTTCAATATATTCTTTGCTTCATTGTAAAAAAAATATAATAATTGATAATCGATATTAAGTAATGACGACTTTCTCAAACATGTAGCAACAATTCATTTACTGCAATATTTGTAATTGTCCAATACTTGAATGGTCAATACATAAAGTAAAATAGTTCAGAAACATCTTGATTTTGTAATGATTCCCGATGGAAGCAAGAGGTCATAGGTACAAATCCTAGAGGATATGTTTAATTTAGGATTTGGGTGGGGTGAATGTGCATTATTTAAGGAATAGACTTGGACCTGTCTTAAATTTTTGATTAAAAAATTGATTTTGTAGTACTGAAATTGGTTCCAATATTCGGTTCTGGTTCCTATCACAGTAAAATCGAAACCAGACCCAAAAAAATAGATTCCTTAGTTTTGGAATGGGAACGACCCTAAAAGAACCAATTCCGATCCGGAATCGGAAAATCAATACGATTCCTTGCGGTTATGAGTAGAACCGATATATATAAATGAGAGAGACCACTTCTAAGATGACCACAAACTTTATCAACTTAAATAATTAAATAGAATGACACTCTCAACAAGCTATAGGTTTCATTCCTTCCATAAACAAATGAAAATTTTCTACCCAAACTTCCTAATTTCTAAAACAGCCTTGTTTTGGCTTTTAACTCATGTGCTTATTATTACGTACAAATGCACTGCATCAATTACGACCATAATCTGATTTTGATTCATCTTGCTAGAACCTGAGAGGTTGATAATGCATCATCTGAAATATCAAAAAACAAATCATTACTCTTGCACAAAGCATACACAATATCCACCATACTTGGCCTTCTTGAAGGATCCTTATGCAAACAAGCAATGGCAATTCCCATTACACTCATCACACTCTCCATTGAAATTGAATCCTGCAAGAGAATCTCATCCATCCATTCTCTCATTTTCTTCACTTTCCTCTCTTCATTTCCCTCCAAGATCCCATCAACTTTTGCCCACAACACCTTCCCCTCTTCATCAATTGCTTCCTTGCCTGATATCAGCTCAAGCAACACCACCCCAAATGAGAACACATCCATTTTCGTCGACACAACCCCATCTGCTAGATACTCTGGTGCTATGTAGCCTTGAGTTCCAACAATGTGCATTGTTATTGCATTGCACCCAGATTTTGCTAATCCAAAGTTGGCAATTTTGGCTCTCATGTTTGAGTCTAAGAGGATGTTGCTGCTTTTGATGTCTTTGTGTACAACTCTTGGCCTAGTGTGCTCATGTATGTATTGCAGGCCATTTGCTATATCAATGGAAATCCTTAATCTTGTTTTCCAATTCAGTTTCTTGTTCTTGTCTTCGTGTAACCATGAATGGAGAGAACCATTCTCAATGTACTCGTAGATCAGATAGCAATTTGCATCTTCAGGGTCAATGCAGAAACCTTCTAGCTTCACTAGATTGCCATGATTGACCTTCAAAACAATGATCATGGTTTAGTTATTATTAGTAATCAGCAATCTAAAATAAATCATATACATTTATTTATTTTTTTAATTTGTATCTCCTTTGATGTCTTGCAACCCCAGTCTGGAACAAATTTGGTTTATTTGTTTCTATCAATTCTCTTTAAGCTAAAATAACTTACTATGACAAATTGGCAATCATATATGCCTTTGAAAATATTAGTAAAGACAAGACATTATTAAAGTAAATGAAACCATTTTGGCAATCAAGATATGTCCCCTGTTTTAAATTAGAAATAACAAATTTTAATCAATGAAAGTATCTTTTAAAGTGGTTTCATTTTGTCATTCTCCTTGTAAGATTCCATTTAACTTGCATAAGACAACTGCAAGCACTATTGTATTCCTAATGAAGCAATTTCGTTTGAATGTTTAATCAACAACTTTATTAGAAGAGAGAAAGAGAGAGAGACGAACATTTGGCATTTGTTATATTGAGGGCATTATAAGATAAAAGACATGGGAAAGAGACCCCATTTCACATCATATATTTTATATTTTTAAGTTTTTCAAACCTAAACATTCATTTTTTTTTAACCCTGACCCCATGGAGGATATAATTTAAAAACTTTAAACCTAATACATAGCCAGGTCACTTCACCTAACCTTCATTTCAATTTTAAAAAAAATATATATATCAATATTAGTCACTAATCAAGCAATTTATATAATAGGGTTCTTCTACTGGTGTCCTTATCTCTGTTGGAACTCAGGCATATGATTCTGTTATTTTCCCTTGCCTCCTTTCTTAATATACCAAAGTGACTACATGATCAAATGGCATCAACTAAAATTATTCTAGAAAGCTTTGCTTATAGGCAACAAGATTAAAGATTTTGAACATATTTTTATTGATACTACTTGGGAGTTGGGGTTATCAGTATGCATTCAAGTTGTTTTAGACTGTAAATATTGGCCTAAAATGATGAATCTAACAGAAATAAAGGCTATTTTTACCTTCTGTAAGATCTTCAACTCCTCACAGGCATTCCATTTCATCATCTTGATGGCATAGACCTCTTCATTAATATTTCCTTTGTAAACAGACCCTTGAATCAAGCAATCCTCACTGAAGTCATTTGTGGCTTCTCTCAGTTCTTCAATCTTGAAAATTCTGTACTTGTCCAAGCAATCTGAGACATCTGCCATTAAATTAACTTCCATGTCTTTCAATCCTTTCCCTCCATTGTTAAATTGCAGCTTCTGCTTCTGCTCATCCATCTCTATCTTTCTCCTTTTCTTCAACAAATCCTCTCTATAAATCCACAACCCAGTAATCAAAACCAGTAAGACCCCACAAATTCCCAATCCAATTGCCAATCCTGTAATGACTCCTTTTCTTTCAGTCTTTCCAGGAGGTGAAGAAGGAGCAACAGCAGGCTGTGTTAGTACTGGAAGTCGAGTTACCGGAACAAATATGGTATCAAATGGCTGTAAGTTATTGCCATTAACATCTATGATAGCCTGTGTTTCAGTTCCAAACCTTGAAGCAACTGATGATAAGTTTTCAGAAGGTTGAAGCACATACGAGACAAGAAAATTCAATTGGTTTCTCAATTGAGTCTGATTAGGACACTTGCAAAAGACTGGGAAGTAAATAACATCACCAACTTCAAGTTTTGTAGGGACAAAAGTGGGATTCACAACCTCAACAGATTGATAGGTTGTGAGATTCTGATACTTGTTAGTGGACACAAGGTAAAAGGTGTCACCAGACTTGATTGTGTATGAGAGGTTAGCAAAAGAGATGATATAAGAAGCATTTAAAGTGTTGCAAGAGCATGTTATGGGAACAAACAGAGGCTGGTTCTGGATGAGAGGAGATGATGGGGAGGATATGTTGCTTGGTTCTGAAATCATGCGGCGGCTCACTGAGAAAAGATCAGCTATGGAGGCAAGATCAAGGAAGTCAGGAGCTGAGGCTCTGTAAAAAACATAGGTTTGGCATGGATAGGTGGTCTGGTTGGCTGAGCAGGAGTACCCAGTGGTGTTTGGTTGGGCTTGTACTGATTGATGATAGCAGAAAAGGAAGAACAACAACAATAGAGAAGAGAAAGAGAGGCAATGGAGTTTGGTTATCATTTTTTTTTTTTTTGTTTTAGTTCTCTTGTTTCAGGGCAGATCTGTATAATAATAGATTAAGAATGGAAAATGAAATTGGAACTGTGTCTAGTCAATATAGCAGGCTACAAGATTCAAGATGCCTATCAGTCTATCTTCTTATTCATGGGATTTGGGTCCTACCACCTGTGACCTTAATTGCTTTGAGTCAGCTTGTTTGAAGAATGCATAAAGCCACACCAACTACCAGTTTTATAATTTCGTGATGATAATTTTATATTCACAAGAGCATAAACTACAGCAGGCTTCATTGTCATGACTGTTGGATCATGAGATAGGATTCTTTTCTAATTCTGTCAGCCATAAACAACTTGAGTTTCATACAAATGCATTGATAAGTTTCAAGCAAACATATTACAGACCATACATATGTTAGCTTAAAAGATGAAGGTGAGGCTCAAATTGTTAAAAAGAATTATAAGTTTACGGTCAACTAAAATAAAGAGAGATCATCAAAAAATATAGAAACACAACTTGATTTTAGATTGAGTCGGTGAGTTCAAGTTGGGTCATTCAGGAAGGGGTTTTTTTTCCCTTACACATATTGTTGGTGCTTGGCACTTCTCAGAAAGGTGCGCGCCTCTCAAAAAAGCTCACCCAGGTGCATTGGCTTCCGCCTCTGTGTGAAGCTCATCTAAGGCATACTTTTGAAAACCATGATCAGGATCCTTCCTAGATCCTGCTTATAGTATTAATCTTGCGCACTGAATTCAGCTGCCTACTAAATGTATCATGACTTTTGACACTCATGTTTGGAGATGACAATTTCGCCCATAAACCCGTAAACGCGTAAAAATCCGCCCGTAATGAATAAGATTTGGTAAATATTTGAGTGTATTTGGTGCGGGTTTGGTAAATTAAAATAAAATTCGCTGCGGGTTTGGTAATTAAACAATCCGCTACCCGCAAACTTAAATTTTTTATTTTTTATTTTTTAGTGCAAAGAAAATCCACTCATATAAAAAGACTCACATTATGTAGTTAACTTTATCATTTTTTTTAATTGCTTTTGATATTGTATTGGTTTAATCTGTAATTAATCTGTAGTTTTTTTTTGTCAACTTTATTATTTTTTGAATTGCTTTTGGTCTAGTATCATGTTTAATATTCGCGACTTCATATTGAGTTCAAATCAAACTCCACTGATATGTGAAGAAATTATAGATGGTTTAATATTCTGTTTAATTTGGTTTTCATATTATAGATGGAGAAAATTTTATCACGAAAATTTATTTTTATATGATATTTTAAAAACCCGCAAAAAATCTGTTGGGTACCAAAGCGAGTTTGGTAATTTATTTTTATATACAGGTGCGGGTTTGATAATGAAAATTAAAACCAGCAACGAATATGATACAGATTTGATAATTTATTTACATATACGGATACAGATTTAATAATAATAAACCCATATCAAATCTTACCCATCGGCATCCCTACTCATGTTGACTAACAGAGGCTAGCAAGAAGGTTCTTGTGACTTGTCTGGAGGGAAACGATACCAAAAAGATCAAGATAATTACGACAACAAAGACCGCTTCAAACTTCATTAAACACCTGACCTCACATCAGACAACAGTTACATTGAAGAACCAAGTGCAGTTCTGATATTATCAAAACCTTACATCTGAAAACCTAAATCTGTATAGATATGTGTGCAAATAAGAAAAAAGGAATTTCAAAGAATGAATTAATTATGCAACAACTTGAATATTTATATCCTATGTTTCAAATTAATCTCTAAGGGTGTGGTTTGGTGCCAGAAGATTTAAGATTTGATTGTTTAAGTTCTAGGTTTGAATTCAGGGATGTACTTTTTATAAAAACCTGATACAATTATAAATTCTATCTGCTCCACTTAAAGTCAAATCAGATGATTTGACGGTGAAACTTTCAACATTACCAAAACAAAAAGTTTCAAATCAAAATGACTTTTTGCATTGACGAGTTCTTCAGGAAAAGGGCTTCCTCAATTGAATTTAAT